>CAAKHG010050198.1:6252-32148 GCA_901007715.1 Dactylopterus volitans
CAAGGTCAGAATTAATATGGCTGAACACACACACACACACACACACACACACACACACACACACACACACACACACACACACACACACACACACACACACGGAGCAGAGAAACAACAAGGCTGATAAAACGGCGACCACATTTTCCACTGATGAATTATTCAGAGGCTTCGCTCTTAGGTTCCTTTCATTCTTCTGAAAAGAAAGAGTGCGGAAGTGTTAGTGTGTGTGCGCGTGTGTGCATGTGCACGTGTGTGTGCATGTGTGTGTGTGTGCGTGTGTGCATGTGCGTGTGTGTGTGTGTGTGTGCATGTGCGTGTGTGCGTGCACGTGCGTGTGCATGTGCGTGCGTGCGTGCTTGTGTGTGAGTAAGAGTCGGGGCTGGACTAGCAGTTGCTTATGAGTCAAATCAAATAATGACGCGGGCAACTAAAAGTCAACAGCCACGTGCAAACTCACTGGAGCTGAGAAAAGCAGCAGAAACGAGGCTTTTTCCAAGATCAGAATTTTCTAAAATAAACTTCCCAAAAATCAACAATGGAAACAGAAAACACCTGAGTGAACCAGGCAGGAGTGGAACAGCTTTTATGTTCCAGCAGTGGAACAAGCAGTCAGCTCATTTAATTCACACCTCAAAACAATACGATTATTTACTGTGGCTTCTTCCTAAATTCTTTCTTCAGAACTGAGCTGATTACCCCCTTTCATGCTCGAATGTCTTCATTTCTCTTTTTTTAAAATGCATTCTTTTATTGTCCGTCTACCTCTGTGAAGAACTTGAGTGGCACGCCGTCTGACTGCTGCTGCTGCATGAATAAAGCTTAGCGGCTCAGTTTAACCCAAATGAGCATTTTAACGGCGAGGCAGAGGAAGACGACCGAGCACTTTTCTGAGGGTTTTCATACTGGACGTTTGATGCTGTGTGTGTGTGTGTGTGTGTGTGTGTGTGTGTGTGTGTGTGTGTGTTAGCATGCATGCATGCAGCACTCTGGATGGACTTTTCTTTCCCCTGGTGGAGGTGCTCTTTCACCGTACGTATCTCATCCATCACCGTACGTATCTCATCCATCACGGAGTGAAGGTCATCAGTCACACTGTCTGATACACATCTGCCTCCTCTGCCAACAAACTCTTATCTGCTCAGATTTCCAGAGTTGCACAACCTTTCTTTAAAGGGGTGGTTTGGAGAAACGAGCCTATTTGCTTTCTCTTTCCTGTAAGTTAGATGGGAACACCGATACTCCGGTCACGCCTGTACAGTAAGCATGAAGCAGGCAAACAGCCAGTTAGCTTAGCTTAGCTTAAAGGCTGGAAATGGAATGCGCTGGGAAGTCGTCCATTGGGAGCGTTTGGAGAG
The DNA here is from genome assembly GCA_901007715.1 of Dactylopterus volitans. NCBI lineage: Eukaryota > Metazoa > Chordata > Actinopteri > Syngnathiformes > Dactylopteridae > Dactylopterus > Dactylopterus volitans. The sequence goes on from CAAKHG010050198.1 coordinate 7,608, forward strand.
GGGCACCTGGCAGATGATTGGATGAACCAGCTGCTAATCAACTGCAGACAGCCAGCAGACGCAGGAAAACATCTAGAAAAGTCAAACTTCCTCTTGCCTGCACTTCCTTTAAATGAAGAAATGCTCCCCAGCTCTGAAATTACGAATCATCTAATATGAACTGTTTATGGAGCCGCCGGCGCCGTTTCATGAACCGCGCCGGGAGCCGCCGTCTCCAGCAGCCATGCGATGCTGATTGGTCAGGATAATGAGGGACTGGCCACAAGCTCGGGAAGATGTTTTCCTCAGGTCATCTTGTCAGTTGCTCAAGAGTCAAATGGAAAGAGAAACCAGCAACTTTGAAGGGCATTAATTAAGGTTTTTTTTTTTTTTTGGTTCCAAATCTGAAGTTTGGAAATGATCCAACGGGATATTATGTCCCAGACAATGACAACGTGACATCATAACTCTCCAGAAAGTTACTGCACCCAAAAGTTTCACTTTAGGAAGGAGAAATAGCCTAAATTATATCAACTCTTCCGCAGCAGCTGGCAGCAGTCATTGATCATAGTTGGGTCAACAATTCGCGCTCTCACTGTTACATCACAGTCCAAGTGGAGCGAGGTCATTTTGGATATCTGGTCCCATCACAAGCTACGTTTTCCCATTTGCATATTAGATTCACATTCTGAGGTATCAAATAAGAAAAGCTTAACGGGATCTGTAAAAGGTTCGACACAGGCTCCACATGTGTTTCTTTTTTTCTGAGTTAATGCGCCTTTGCAGGAGATGGATATCTCTATTCTGCCACAAGATTACGACGCTTGTCAGACTGTTCTCTAATCTTGGCTTTTTTTTTTTTTTGTAAATAGAGTTGAACCGCTTAAGGCATTTAAGAGCTCTGAAAGAGGGAAAGGGACTGCTAAAGGCTACTGTGACGAATGAAACGGGGTCAAAAGTATTTGTGGCTTTGTACAAAAGACTCGGAGCAGCTTGACCAGGATATTTTGCAAGGTAATTCTGTTGTACTTAAATCTAAGTGGCATGAGGAGCTGCTTCAGCTCAGAGAGGACGCAGTCGCTCTTTCACTCGGTTGATGAGGTCTTCCCATCATGCAGAAAGACATGGCTGGTAGTCGCAGCAGGTATAAATATATAAATACTCCAGGTCTCATCCATTTGACAAACATGGCAGCCATTTTAGATGAAAAACACCAACGGCAAACTGCTTTGTTTCCTGTTTGCAAGCAGCGCGGAACGCAGCATAAAAACCGCCACTGAACCGCCGAAACTTCCTGTCGCTGTCTAGTTTCTTCACTCCACATCAGTGAACAGAAACACACCTGGTCACATTATCCCTCTGAGACTTTTCAAAAGATTTATTCAATGTTTTTGTAAGTAGAAACTTAGCTCCTGTGTAAAAGAAACCCTGGTGTGCGGCGGCCCTGGCTGACAGCAGCGAGATTACGCAGCACACCATCATCGTACATCAGGCTCGCCTCCGCTTGAAATATGGACAAAAAAAATTCTTGAAGTGGACTGGACTTTGGAAAGTAGGTCAAGCATAAGAGCAGCAGCTGGGCACAGCTGTAAATGAACTGATATTGCAGATATGGAGCCTCGTTTGTGTCAAGTGGTGCCTGGAAATTGATGCTTTGTGCTCAGCCCACAGGCCATGACAGGGTCAGAGGTCAGGACTGATTTACCGGCCTGTCACGTCCGTGTGCTTGTGTGACTAACTGGTGGACCTGGAACATGCCGACTTTGACGCCCCTTCACACATCACAGTGAGTCGCTCCTTACTTGAGGGACTGGTTCTTGTCCTTGGCCTTGTGCTCCACCACCAGCTTGCCACACTGGCCCACCGTGAAGGCAAAGGTTCCCTGGACGTGCTGTGGGTAGCGCAGCTTGTGCATGTGCTTCCTGAACACCTCAGCCAGGTCCGAAGCCACCTCCTCATCAAACGCTATCTTCATTAGCTACACGGGGACAGAGACTTCATGAGCTCCGGGCCAGACGCTCCACGCAACGCGGGCGCTACGAGCGTCAGAGTACCTGGAAGGTGCAGGACCGGAGCTGCAGCCCCTCCTGGACAAACTGGTCCATGGGTAAAGTGACGGGGATCCTCTTCTCCTTGGTCAGAGAGGCGATGGGGAACGAGCGGGTCACCACCTGCTCGCCGACTGCAGGGGAGACGCAGAGGAGCAGCCGGTGTCAGGCGAGCCGGCGAGCAGATGCGTGCATGCTATATGAAGAGCGCGCGCGTGTTAGGGCTCACCTAGCGGGTCAGTGGGCGTGCCCCTAAAGATGAGCCTGTAGGTGGTGAGAAAGATGGCGCCCTCTGCAGGGAGCAGAGGCGGACCTCCCATCAGCCCCGTGGCCTCCTCGCGGCCGTCTGGGACCAGGTGGACGCGCATGCCGTCCATCACCAGCTCCTCCCCTGCCAAGAGTGTTGGCCTCAGCAGCTTGGGCTGCAGGGAGACAGACAGAGAGAGAGACAGAGAGAGAGAGACGGGAAGTTAACGAGGGAGAAAAGAGCTCCCACTGCATACGTCAGCAGCAGGTTAGGGCTGAACTAGATATGGATGACATATAAAACTTTCACCATGTCCTCCCTAATGACCGCATGCAAAGCCGCATGTCTGGGTGCTAAAACTAGAATTACAAAAAACTAAAGGGCCTTTAAAAGCAACGTTCTAAACTGCCAATGTGTCGGACAAGACATGGACAAGATAGCAACCGTGTCAGGAGATTAATCAAATAAATTCTGCGCCAAGATTACGACGCTTGTCAGACTATTCTCTAATCTTGGCTTTTTTTGTGATGAATGAAACAGGGTCAAAAGTATTTGTGGCTTTGTACAAAAGACTCGGAGCAGCCTGAAGTTTCAGTGGGAGCCCGTTTGTTTATTTGGGTCCAGTAGGATAATAAATGCATTCTACTTGACTGAAGAGCCACTGCACTCATCAGAACCTCATGCTTTAGCAACCATGCTGATGTTACACGACACACAAGCCGGATTATAAATACACAGAAACATCATCCTTTAATGACATTCATGTGTGTTTATGTTGTGGGACGCTCATTTCAAATTCAAAAAACAAGGACGGTCATGTATCAAAAAGTCCCTGAGGACCCAAAGCCTGATTACAGGACTCTCATTTTCAAACTCGAGAAACCTCAAGGGCTTGTTCTTTTTTTTTCTAAATATGAACAATATGAAATATGAAACTGTCTTTGTCCTTGTTGGGCCTCGGTGAGGCCTGGAAAGCTTCCGAGGCAACTCCACCTTATAGGAAAAGAACTGCAAGTTTGGTAACCTCTTTCATAATGCGTTGCACAACACCTAAAGCCACACACGGCCACATTCCTGCTGCAGTCGCGGCACACTTTCCTCTATCGGTGCTTTATGGGACACTGGCAGCAGTCAATTATGTTATTTGTAGTTTTGCCGGGCTGCTGAGCTCGTTCCTACAAGCTGACGAGCTCGTTCCTACAAGCTGACGAGCTCGTTCCTACAAGCTGACGCCACTTTTGACATTTGTCACAAATAGGAGATGCTGAGGCCGTGGAGCTCAGCCGCCGTCCCCCTCCCAAGCACACACACGGCACCCTTCAGACTGAAGGCACGCGCAGGCCTGCAGCTCCACCAAAACGGCAAAACCGGGAGCCAAAAAGAAAAAAATCACCCAGCATGCACTGCTCATGCCGTGAGTCACACGCCCTCTGTCTCTGGCGGACAGACGTACCTGCTGTGACAAGGTGAGCTCGAGCTCGGTGGGTAGGGATAGGTGGAGATGGGAGTGGGCGGGGCTGGCTGAGGTTCTGCGTGGCCTTTCCTCAGTGGAACGTAAAAATAGGAATTGTTTACCTTTTGGATCGGCGGCAGTCGCTTACTCTCCCTGTGGACTGCGTCTAACGTCTCGATGTGCATCTGAACGATGTCTGCGGACGGACAAACAAGCACAGGCGGTCAGGCGGCGACTCCTTTAGCGCGGCGTGTGGTTGCGTGAGCTGGGTGGGCACCTGGTATCATGGTGTGGAGAGCCTTCAGGTGCTCGTTGGTCACGCCGCTCTCGTTGCACACTTTGTCCACGAAGCGGTTGATGAAGCGCACCACCGAGTTGGCCACGTCGGAACTCTCGGCGTCCTCGAAGCCGCTCTCCGTGTCGTAGCTCTCCGCCATGCTGCCTGCAATACTACAACGCAGAAATAAACACTCGGTGAACTATAATGTTTCGATTAGCCTCGTACACAACGTTACTTTTATAGTAACGGTGAAGGAACCCGGCTGTGGTCGTCCATTTCATGTGGTCTGGCTCTGCGGCTCGATCCGTCCGACTGGTCCTTCATTCATCAGCATGACATTCTCATGGCTGCTCCTCTTGCCTCTCTGGCCTGTGATGCACTTTTTACATGCCATTGTGCTCCGTGTTGGACACTTTCACGTCTAATTTTTCATATAGTTTCCGTCTGACAATAACCACAGCGCATTAAATGAAAACATATGAAAGGTGACAAGTATATGTGGAATGAACTGTGGTGTTCTTTAAAGGAGAATTTAAATGGTTGGCTGACAATGTTCGGAGAGACATTGAATCAAAATTAAAAGCATTAAGTTTTGACAAACAGAGCTTGTGACCTGTCACCCAATCATCTGCACCACTGTGGAGAAAGTTTAATGTTTAATATCATTAAAATATAATGTACATAGTTCCCGAGTGGCGGCAGTGTAGTGTGTAATCATCCCCACTCCAGGTGCCCGGTGAGCTCTGGCTGTGATTTGTACCTGCTGTGATTACTCATGATTACTTGCTGATTGCTGCCACTGAGCTCGTGGAATCCGGTCAATATTCAGAATATATATCACTATAATAATAAAACATTCTGGCAGACACTTACGTCACCTAAATCAACGAAATAACATCAGCGGCTGCAGGCCGACACGGGACAAACTTAGCTGTATTGACTTTGTCTGTCTTCTACAGCAACAAAGAAGGAACAACAATAAACAGTCAAAGAAGAAACCCTTTAAATACACAGGCTTGCTACCATGGGACAGAGAAACAAAGGGAAAACGATAAATAGGGAGCAGAACACAACACAACAGACAAAACTGAAATGTTGCAACTTGGGTATGAAGCAGCGTGGAGTTAAAACAAAGAACCACGTCCCAACCGGACCCAGCGGGATCCCGGGGCTCGAGAGGAAAACGCTACCAGACTTTGCAGTGCTTTACAGTGAAAACCTGGCTAGTGGAGAGAGGAACTGACAGCTTCTTATGATGTATATCCTTAAAATTCCGACATTAAGCATGGACATGAATTCAGGAAAGCTGAAAAAAATCAGAACGAAATCTTTCCTGTGAGGTAAATAGACAGATCAGCCACAACAATCTGTGTGAGAGAGGTGTCGACCTATTTTCATGACTGTTATTGGCACTGTAATTTGTGATGCTGTTGAACTGTAACTGGGTTACACCGGGTCATATCTTGGTCATCCCATTCATATGCATTTGGTTGACTAAAATATTAGGGACACCTCCCAGGGCACATTCAACATAAAAGTCCCCCTGAAGGAAGCGTTCATTGCAGGGCTGTTGTAATATATTCTAGGGTCAACATGTAGTGGTCGTAATGTTATGGCTGATCCGTGTATATAACTGACTACACGATACAGACTAACATACATAGAGTAACCATCTATAACTATTACTGAGTATTAGCGTCGCTTGAATCGGTATGATTTTGTTTCTATTTGTGGCTCTCAACATCTTTCGATTTAAAGATTCATTTTCAAAATTCATGTTTTAGTCTGACGTACTAAGAAAGAAGGTAACATGGCTCGCTGCTTTGAAATACTTTGATTGCGTGTGTTGTATGTGATTTTAAACACATTTGTCATGCTGGTACAGAATTGTGGTTCTGTTATCGTTAGAATGACTTCATCTGCACGCACGCACGCAGTCACGCACGCGCGCAGGCACGCGCGCAGGCACGCACGCGCGCAGGTACGCACGCGCGCAGGCACGCACACACGCACGCACGCACGCACGCACGCACGCAGGCACGCACGCGCACAGGCACGCACGCACGCACGCAGGCACGCACGCGCACAGGCACGCACGCACGCAGGCACACACGCGCGCAGGCACGCACAGGCACGCACACGCACAGGCACGCACACGCACGCACGCAGGCACGCACGCACGCAGGCACGCACGCACGCACGCGGGCACGCACGCACGCAGGCTGGTCTGCAGGCCGACCGGGTCTTCCCACCTATTTGTGACATAGCTGTTGCTGACGCTCTCCACGTCTCCGAGGCCCGAGCTCCTGAGCAGGCGGTTCTTGCTGGTGTCCAGCGGCAGCAGCAGGTAGCTCATCCTGTTGGCGTAGTGGATGGCCTGGCTGAACACCGTGCTCTCCTCTTTCTGCACGCGCTCCGTCTGCATTTCCTTGCTGAGGGTGGGCCACAGCCGGCTCTGCTCAGACGCCAGCTCCAGGGCGCCAATCTCCCTCCCGCTGCCCGAGGCCTCCGTCTGCTCCTGCAAACCAAGCAGTGATATGTGATCGCCACACGAATATCGTGTTTCGGACGCTCATCGGCAGCTTTGTCCAACCCCTTCCAGTGTCACCTCACGCAGAGGAATCTCACCGAGTGGTTCTGCTGCCCCCCGTCCTCCGTCTCCAGATACAGGGCCTTGATGTGGTTCTGGACGTCGCTGTAGAACATCGCCTCCCAGAACTGCATGTTCGTCCAGACCATGTGTTCCTGTACGCAGCTGTAGGCAAACTGAGTGATGCCTGCCCCGAGTTTCTGCCAGGCAAAAGAACACAGACTCTTTAGAGAGGGAGAGGAACAAGTGGCCGTACATGGCTGCAGATGAAAAGCTGGAGGAACGAGCCCAAACAGAAGACCGCACCAGGCATCACAATCAAGCTTCACTGGCTTTGTTATCGGTCAAAAAGCACGGTTTTACTAACTCACTCTGCAAAAGGCTGTGACCAGCGGCAGCAGGGCGGATGCAATCCCGTGTTCATCCATATGCGAGCAGTCCTGAACGGAAGGAACACATGGTGAATATGATGCGAGACACGGAGCAGAACATGCACAGATGTTCCCCTCCAGGCCTCATTTACAGGGCAGATCTGCAAGGTTAAAAATCTTGTGTGACGGTCAATATTGAAACTGCACAAGTTGAGAAATCTTGACCTTTAGAACCCGGCATTGATTGTATGATGTGACAAAAGATCCAGAAGACGATGCCGTGGCGGGGAATAAAACACCTTCAATTTCCTATTTACTTCAGCACAAAGCTCTCGTTATTTTGTTGGGATTTCTCTTTTATCATCCGGCAGTTAAAACAGGAAAGTTTGTGTTTTCATTAGCAGTTATTAACACACCTCCTACAAAGCCCAAATCTGAACGCGCAAACGGGGGTGCCAGACTACATCCGAGGGAAAAGCTACAAAAGATTTTAAGAGAAGCCTTTCTGCTGAGTCACTTTTCCAGTTGAGTCTCGCCACACGTGCATCTTTGAGGGGGGATGCAGGCTGCGGTCTGCAATGCAGCACTACAAACCAAAAAGCACTCATGGAGAGCCGGCCCAACTACAAAAAAACATCAAGATTTTGAAGAGCTCAGACGACTTCGGACGAGCTCACGGAAGCTCCTGAAGCGGAGTGTCTAAGTCATGACAAGCAAAGTGCGACACCACAGGTGCTAACACGCCCCTGCGGGAGCTCCCTCTCTGACCTGCAAGGTGCAGTTCATCATGCGAACGATGTAGTCGAACTGCTGGTCGTCCAGCACGGCTCGGTTCTGCAGGACGTGCTGATTGAGCTCCTGGGTCAGGCAGATGCGAGCCGCCCGACCCTTCAGTGCCCGCAGGACGGCCGGCATCAGCTGAAGACAAAAAAAAAAAAAGCAAAAACCCCAAAACGAATTAAACTGCCATGTGACAGGCTGGCTCTCACTGATGGACGCTCGTGTTCACGTGCGTCGCCGCTCGGATCGTGTGGCTCTTTACCTTCTTGGCCTCCAGCATCTTGTTCTCGAAGATGTACGTGATGCAGTTCCTGACCACCTCCAGCCTGCGGGCGCTGTTCGCCATCACGTTGCCGTTCCTGTCCACGATGTCTCCTGCAGAGATGGAACAGTTGCGGTCGGACGCTCATTCATCGCGCAACCACGCGCCGTGAGGCTGCTGGTGTTCATGAAAACTTCACACAGGAAGTCTGAGGCTCAGGCGTCGATGCTGAACTCGGCTTGGCAGGGTTTTACCAACACGCACCGCTTTTACCACCGACTGTTTAACAGTGCCGCGTCTGAGCAGCTCTGATGTGTGTGCAGGTTATAAGAACACCATCCAGGGCAGCTTTCAATCCCTCAACCCCTCCCCAGCTCACCCAGCGGGGGCCCAGAAGGCACCATGCTCTTGACCTCGGCTTTGACCACGGGCGGAGCGGTCTTGAGCTTGGCGGCGGCGTGGTCGATGAAGAGCTGCACCGCAACCTCGTCCAGAGCCGGGAAGAGCGACTGACCCTGTGCAGAGTTCTGTCTGTTTTCCGAGGGTCGCTGGACTTTGTGCATGGCCACAGCTGGGTAGGGATTCTCCTGCAGGGACGCCGGAAGAAAGTGAGAGAGAAGGTAAAGCAACAAGAAAGCTGGAAGTAAAATGACCTGATCGCTTTCTTGCTATAGCACCTTTAAAAACGGGGTTCACGAGGACAGAAAAGGCCACAAGCAGGAAACGCAAAAGACAAATACAACATGGGAAAGTCAAAACAGGAGCGATGCAAAAAAAAAATAAGTTAAAACAAGAAGCTGCAAAATTTGAAACTAAATGTTGATATAAACAAATGCAAATAGAAGAAATAACCGTGGAAAAACAGATAAAACACTCGTGGCATTTGCAGCGGAACCGTTTGCCGGTTTCACTGGGTAACGTACATTTTTGAAGAGCTGCTCCGCCAGCTCCTTGACGTGGCTCATGACTTTGTGCGGACACGTCTCCTCCTGCCGTATCCTCTCCACCTGATTGGCTACCAGCTGCGGAAACAAGCGGGAGCTTCACTCAGCACCAGATAAACAGTGACGGTGCCACAGCATCCAAATTTGACTGAAGATGGAAGATTGGTGTTCAAGATGCAGATAATTGGCGGGTCCAATGTGCGATATAATTTTCAACTGGGAGGAAGTATTCTAGTCACAGATTCTACAACAAAAAGTAGAATTACCACTATGTGGTTGTTTGCCTCTACCAACCACCCCCACCAACACACAACAGAAGGGATTCTAATCTTTGTAAACTTTGTAAAGACAATTGAGCTGAATTGGGAGGGTTGGCAGGGAGGGGGAAGAGGAAGAAAGAGGATTTTATACGTTTTAATCCCTTTCTAATCCGAACCGACAATCCCATGAGCCGATTTATCACTATCATTACTATCAGGTTTTTTTCCTACATCCTAGTTTGCTTCCAAACACACACACACGCGCGCACACACACACACACACACACACACACAGCCTTTCAACACCTTCAACATGTAACGTGCGAATACGCCGACTGCCTTTACCTGTCAGTCTTTTCCTGTCTACGTTATGTTTTTTTTTTTTTTTATCGTCTCTGTCTCTACGTTTTGTTCTTCTCCATTTCACTGGTCTTGTGTGGCATCACTTCATGAATTGGTCAAAGTGGACATTTGGCATTAATTGTCAAACAAGTTGAAAACCAAATACTGTGACCTCTCTGGGGGAAACAGCTATCATTAAAATTACAAGTAGGATAATAATACAATGTTGCAAGTGTTAATTCTAGCCGTCAGCGCTCACATCAAGAGTGACACTGTGACATTTCCATAGCGACAGGCATCCTGGTTGTTACTGTTACCAAGTGCACTACCAGCAGTAGCGCTGTCTGCACGGGTGACGCTGCAGGGGGATCTGAATGGAGGGATTCTGTGGGGGGAAGCTCCCTGACCCGACATTCCCCGAACAGGAAGCCAGTCGTACTATTTATGTACCACGCGTTGCTGGATGCAGCTAATTTCTCCGTGGGGACAACAGCTCCTTTCAAAATGACTCCAACTTTATTTTCGGAGCGCTAAATCATAACCAAAGTCATCTCAGGCCATCTGTCATGTAGAGCAGGTCTAAATCTTAACAATATAATGACATAATGAAGTCAACACAACAAATTCCAACTGATATCACATTCTCAGGTCAGCTCATGTGTTGCATCAAAGTCGCCGCCTCTTAAAAGGAAGCTTTCCAACCTGCTCCTTAAAGCGTTTTGTCTTATTCACACAACCTTGATTGGTGAGAAAAGTGAACAACGCTCAGCAGTTTTAATAAAGCGGTGGCTCATCACCGCACGTTCACCGCTGACGCCGTCAGCGTAAACGGTCTGGGGGCGCCGGACTCACGTCGTCGAACAAATCGTTGGCCCTGTAGGGAGGCCCTCTCTCTGACACGAAGCCTGCGAACGCCATCCCGTCCAGCACCTTCATGAGGAAGTCGTCTTCCGTCAGCGCCCTCTGGCCCAGGAAGGCGGCCTGCAGGAGCACATGTCAACACCAGCTCATTCTGCTGCCCGCCGGCAAACACAGGCAAGCAGTGGGCATCTGTTTCAATTCTTCAGGTCACTGTCAAGTGTAAACCAGGCGGACGCGAGCGGGGCTGGGAGGCGGAGCCTAGCTGCACCTTATGGAAGCGGATCACCGGCTCAGGGTGAATGCGGATGATATGTAAACACCAGCGATAGCCCTGGAAGAGCTGAGCAAACAGCCACAGGAAGACCGCCCGGATCTCCTTATCCTGAAACACAGGGAAAACACACACACACACACACACACACACACACACACACACACACACACAATCAAAACCAAAGCAATACAGGGATGATAGACACCAAAAAGCCTGCAGCTTTCTTCTGGGGGATTCTGGACCGAATTTACCCACATTTTTATCCGACATCTTCCAGTTAAGTTAGAATTTTGATGGGTTTCTCTAATAACTGCTGTTGTCTTTTTCTGTCTGGCATGTACTGTGAGATGAGAACACGGTGAAGAATGAAGGACCACAAATGATTCACACCGAGTGTGTTTGGGGGTGCACTGGTTAAGGGTTAAATTTGGTCTCTTTGTGTTAAAATGACATTTAATTTAAAAAAATAAGCTGTTTTAAGTAAGATAAGCCATTACAACAGTGGTGCTCTGGTGAGTGAGGATCAAACAGCGTCCCCGATTCACGTCTGACCATCAACCACTGAATTCTTCATGCTTCATGTTAAATTGATACATAAAAGTTCAAAAAGATTAGACAATGATATCTATTATTATTCAAACGGTTTTATTCCTACCTGGATCTTGAGTGCAGAGGGCTGCGTGGAGGCAGGGGGGAAGGCATGATCCGCCACTTCCAGCTCAGGATCTAAAACCTGCAGCAGCAAAAACACAGCTGCCGTTAGTCCACCATCAACCGCCCTGCCCCTGTGCTGGCTCCTGCTGCAGCAGAGGGATTTCTGTAAGGCCAGTACGCACCTGGGGTGGTTCATCTCAGGTCCTGGCTCAGTATTCACAGTGCTACATTACATGCATGCGAGGTGAGTCAAGTCCATCAGTTGCTAGTCCTGACACTTCTCTATAAACTGCACCTTCCGTACGATCAGCGGGGGCATTCTTGTGTAATTTTCTGCAAGCGCCGCTCATCTTTACAGATATACATTTACTTCTGTGTGACATTCATACAGGTGAAGCCGGTGTTCCATTAAACATGGAGCTAATTTCACCAGACAAACAGTGAAAAGCTAAACAACTGCAGAAGAGGTGAAATGAGACCTGGGTAATTAAACGTCACATGATGGAAATACGACCTTGTGTGTTTGTTTCATTGCCTTCACCTGAGGAGCAGCCCGGCCTTCTCATTACTTTACACATATGTGATCATGATTTTTGTGTCCTCGGTGGGAACCTGACTGAAGTTCCAGACACAAGCTTCTTTTGCATTTGCTCAGTTTCTTTTTCGTCAAAACAAAATCTAAATTTCTAAACTCAAATTCAAACTTTAAGGAACAGATAAATATGGATCAGTAATGAACATGATATGAAATACATCACATATCTTTATTTCACTTTACTTATAATCAGTTTGTTATTTCCGTTGAATATTTTGTTTTGATTTACATCAAATATGCTTCTTTGGTAACTGCCTTTTGCTTAGATATCAATTTGCTCTTCTCGTTGACGGATCTTCATTCAAGACAAATAGAGGTGAGGTCGAAATCACAAGTGATGACTGTTAAGTGGGTTGATAGCAGCAGCAGCAGCAGCAGCAGCAGCAAAAGATCCAGACCCTCATGATTACATCTTGTTTTAGCCTTGACATGAATGTCGTTTGTCTGTAAGAGGAGCAGGGCAGCTAAGCCCCGATTCACTGTTGCCTACCAACATGCCCAGCATCCTCCCGCCACACCAGCTTCATCCTTTCCAAGGACCGTGTTCAGACTATGTAACAAATAAAAGCCAGGCAACATAAAGCCCAGGATCAGTTTTCCAGCCATGCTTCATGTCAGTGAGGAAGGTCAGCCCCAGCTGTGTGAGCTGATGCGGCTGGCTGATGCCTCCCAGGTCTGCTGAGATCCCTGGTTCTTCACTCGAGCAAATCTGGCAAATGCGAGAAAGGCTGAAACCTGCAGGGGGGCTTCGAGCTCTGCTGACTGAGAACATGGTGCTGGTGGCGCCCGCTGTGAGAGCTGGGCTGGAAATGAGCCAGACTGACAACACCGGCTACGTGCTCACGTTGTCAGCCAGCGGAGCTTTAAAGAGCAGCTGGAACCATAAAGCACACGGCCGGTGGCACCATAACACAATAAAAGCACCTCTGGCTGGAGCATCTGCTGAGTGACTAAAGAGCTGCGTTTCATGGTCCTGCTTTAAGACGCTACAGGTGGTTTCACACATCCACGGCATCCCTGGGCTTATCTGGACATGAACCAGTGGGCTCGTATTGGAGAACATAAATGCCAGAGATAATTAGACTGGACATTTTTTTGGACTTCAGCCTGCCAGCCACAAAGTTCGTAAAATGGTCGCAAACACTGACACACAGCTGCCAAGAACTGACCACATGGGAAAGCAGTTCCTTCAGGGACTTCCTTATGGTTGAAAGGCAAAAACTAGCTGACTGCAATGAATTCCATAAATATGAAATATGATTGTTACGCAATTATACTGCAGGAAGTCACTGAAACTGTCTTATATTGAGAGGTGCCAAAATATTAGGGACCCCTCTCAGTGTAACCCAGCACAGTTCAGACTACAGTCCCAATAACTATCATTCACACATGTCAACACCCCTCTCACACACATTCAGTTGGATTAGGTTTACATTATATTCTACGCTAAAGCTGTAGTGGTCATAATTTTATGCTTGGTCGGTGTACAGCAGTTTTGCTTTAATAGCTGAAGTCACGCCCACATTGTTGTTATAAATGTTAAAAACTTTGATCTGTGCAAATTTTGTATTTCATTTTAATTCACCATTCACACACACACACATAAATAAATAAATGACGGTCAAATAAATCAATTCTTCTCTCAGTGACATAAACGGTGGATAATCCAGCAGTGCACCCAGCAACAGGGGAACTCCGCTCTGAGTTGTAAATCTTTTACCAGAAATTCACCAGCAACTTTATGAAGATGCTGTAATCCAATAAAATGATCTGTTTTACATGTGATGGCAATCACGACAATGAACCAAGCGTACTTTTATGGGCTGATTGTGTGGCTGCTAAGACAAACATTTGAGATTGTGTTTCTATTTTCTTTTACTGCTGCAATAACATTTACAAAGATGACACTTGTGGCTATTTGTAAACAGTAGAACCCTCCCTGGGCCGTCAGACTGTTTACAGCTCGGCAGCACGTGAGCAGGCAGAGCAGCATGGCAGATGAGTATCAGCGCAGACAATCAAGCATGTGAGTCATTCACGAAAATATGAGCCGGCTCCGGGCAAACTGCTGGTGATTCGCTGCCGCGGTTTTATTGGCAAACGCAGACAGGTGATGAAACGTGAGGCACGTCAAACGTCCAACCTGAATGACGGTTTAAGCAGAACCACCAAACGGGAGCAGGGAGGAATTTACCGTCTCCTGTTTATACTCATAAGGAAGCTGGAAACTTGCTAAAAAGCATTTCTCAGAAAGGGTCGGGACGGTGTTCCTGGAAGGGTGTACGGCTTCAGGGTGTGAGCCGGCCTTATTGGAAGCGCTGTGCATAGCAGCGTCGCACGATCCAGCGATAATAACCTCATGGTGCATTATTTTAAGCATGTGAAGGTGATGCAGTTGTAAAATGCCCAAACGAATCAAAATCCAAAATGAAATTCAAAACAAAATGACCACCTGCAGCAGTATTGCTCTGGCAACCAATCAAGTGGCGGTTAACATCCATGTCTGTCAATATGATATGTAGCCAAGTCTTTGATTAACTTGTTTTAAGTATATTGAAAAAAAGAAATGTGTCTAAAACTCTATCATACAGGGCATATGACTCGTGCCCTAATACATGCAAACGACAAATGACCCCGACCTGTGACCAACAAACTCCAATTCATCCATCTTTGAGCAAGATTCATGCCAAAATCAGAGAAATTCTTTCCAAGCATTTGATTAATATTCATGAGGATGGGACGGATCTCAGAAAAGTTGACCTTTGAGGTTCATAATGTCATGAAGCTAGAAATGTGTTTTGTAAGGCCGCGTGACTTTTACCTTTGAAGCCCGAGTTGATATTTGTGTGAAATTTGAAGACTTTTCTATGATATCACATTCGGACGGAGCGACCACCAGCATACGGAGATATAGAATCACGTTAAACTAGTCCCCTTTCCATGTGCATGATAAAACCAAAAACAATAATTTTGTAAAAGTCCAAACTTGACTGTAAATGCCAACGTTGTATCCCAATCAGGCCGTGTGACAGACTGAAGCTCTGTATCGTCAACTTATCCTTCTTATCCCATTGGACATTTGTGCTGAATCTTGTCATAATCTGCTGATGAATTCCTGAGTTATGGCCAAAAACATATTTTGTAAGGTCACAGTGATCTTTGACGACCAAATTCTAAGAAGTTCATCCGAGGGTCCAAGCAGAAAAATGTGCAAATGCTGAAGAAACAAAGCATCTCAGAGCTTTCACCTTCACAAGAGTGAGACAGGGAGATGAGCTGAAAACACAGCTCCTCCGGTCACAGCTGCCGCCAGAAGGGTGAGAACCTAACATGTCAGCCATGTCCGTCACGGCTGGATCAAGGCAAAAGATTTAAAATCACCCACTTAACGCTTCCAACCGGAAAAATATAGTTTAATCAATCCCATTAGACATCGGTATGAAGCAGAAAAACGACCCAGTGAAAGTCAGCGGGCCGAGCCAGGGCTGCATGGCGTGGATGGCGTGCATGGTGTGCATGGTGTGGATGGCGTGGATGGCGTGCATGGTGTGGATGGCGTGCATGGCGTGCATGGTGTGGATGGCGTGCATGGCGTGGATGGCGTGGATGGCGTGGATGGCGTGGATGGCGTGCATGGTGTGGATGGCGTGGATGGCCGGAGTCTTACCATGGAGAGCGCCGTCTGGATCTGCTGGAGCAGCGGCTCGGGGAGCAGGGAGATATGGACACACTCGGGGATGGTCACCGTGCCACCGTCCAGGTCAGCGATAATCACGTCCAACTGAGACACACACACGAACACGCACACGCACACGCACACACACACACACACACACGAGCACACACAGGACCCTCATCAATCATCATTAAATCCATGTGTCATCTCTCCATCTGACGCCGATAACGGCAGCAGCGACTGTGGCAGACGGGCGAGCCTGGTCTCTCTCAACAGCTGCTCATTATGGGATGTCGGCTGTCAAACCGCATCACAGGCTGTCACAGGTTACCGCAGGTAGCAGGGAAAAGCCCGACCAGACAACAACCTTTGACCACTGGCCCTCACCACCGCTCGCACGCAGATATGACTGCACATAACACAGCATCTCATTGTGATTTGCCACAGTGGCCCCACCAGGGCAGCACAGCGTCCAGCACCCCGACACTGCTTAGCTTGTTCTCACCAGACTCAAAGTCTTCACTTTGATCATGAGATCTAGACGTTAATAATTGTCATGGATGTTGGTATCATTTTTCCTGGCAACGCGTGGAATGAGAGTTGCAATATAATTATATACTCTGGCAAACAGCCATATGAAACCATAGATGAACCGTGATTAATGGGTCAGTGAGAGTTTACATGGCACACGCTGGCTTCGTTATGAAAGCCAATCAAAAGGGCACACCAGCACACCAGCATTAATAACCCAAAAATGTAGGGCATCCTCATCCATCTGATTTTTAGAACCATTCTGTTCTTTCTGAGACTGATTTTGTCAAATGATACTTTTGCCTTCCACCCAGCAGACGGTGTTTTAACTGGCACTGCGAGTTTGTTATTGTTACCTCTACCAAGGAGGTCATTTGTTCACCTGTGACTATTTATTTGTCAGCAACTGCAGGGCTAACCGTCACTGAACTGGGTGGAGGTGGTGGAGCCATTCTATTTCGGACAGATCGGTTTAAAATCATGAAAAACTGCACTTCATCTTTACATTGAGCCCCACAAAAGCAGCTCAGATGAGTCATGTTTTCTGTCCCGTCATAGGCTGCCATACAACCACGACAGTGAGGGACATGCTGAGCCTGAGCTCGCTAGTGTGTTTTCACCTTTGAAAGATGAAAGAAAAAATTGCAGCTATATGTCAAAGCTGGGGGGGCTGCTAGGAGACCATCTGCCTCAGGCACCAACATTCGCCTGCTATTACTACGACAGTTTGACTCAGGATCAATGCGAGTCATTCCATCTCTCCTAATGTGGCGCTGTTCTCCATGCTTTCCGCGGTGACCCACCAGTTCTTGCGTCTCCGAGCGGAAGAATGAGTTGACGCCGATGATGAAGGGGGTAGGAGTGCTCAGGACTTCCAGGAGTTTACCCGGCAGTATGGGCACGTACGTGAAGCTGAGGGAGACACACGTTCAGCACGTTAGCATTTGCAGCCCAGTATAAACTCTTGTTATAAAAAATATAAGGTGATCGGCTTGGTCAAAGTTCTTCTGGACTCACCGTTGACTTAAGACTCAAAATGAAAAGTGGGCCAAAACTGGCATCTCTTAGACGTTTGGGATCTTTTGGTATCGGATGTTAAAATAAAATGAGTACCACATGCCGTCTACTGGCAAAATAAATACGAGCAGAGCAGGAAGAGGAGAGGAGTGTTAACACACCTGTATTTGAGGGGGAACATGATTGCCAACAGGCCGCGGCACGCATCCGTTAGCCGTTGGTAGCTGCTGGACAGGAACAGGATCTTATGTTCCGTCAGGGCAGCGCAGAACAGGTAGAGCACATTGATTATACCTGCAGAGTGAAGAGCACAGATATAACCAGAAATCCAATTCATACCCACATACTTCACAAGCAGCTGGATTTTATCCTTCACAGATTATCAAACTAATATGCTCTGGTCTGAAACTGAAACATCCTGTGCTCATATCATCTACTACTGTTTAGACAAAGCAGCAGGTAACTCACTATCTTTATAGAAATCCAGAAAATTTACAAAACTTGTTTCTGTTTCCAGGTTTTGAAAAATTAAAGCACCATTAGTGCATTTATTTTTTGTAAATGTGGGCACACTTGCTCAAAATGGCTGACTCCTCTCCCATTCCCTGATAAGGTCACCTTTCTTTTTTTTTTATCATTTTATGTCACAACAGTGTCAGAAAACCGGGAAGAGTAAACAGTGACAAGGTCACAGGAGTTCCAGGTTCACGTCTTTTACTTCACTTCTTTCTGGCTGACTGGTTCCTCTTTCCCTCCAATCAGGAGAAGCTCTCTCACCTCTTCGTCTTGCCAGCGTTGCACCTTGCACAATGCACAAATTACAGGTTGCAAGTTGTCCTTTTAACCCAATAAATAAGGCTCCTGTGCTAAAAACCAAAGCGTGGCGTCTCCATCACTGCTGACTGGAGCTGAGGCAGATAAAACTATCGTTTGTTTCATGCAGGAATGGACGCTTACTGCAACATCCCCCAATCAAGGCACAAGTCAGATGTCAGTGGGTGTTTGTGGGTTTTCAGTGTGAAAATGGGAACTATTCACTCACCTATGGACATTTAGTGCCTCATTTATCATCGTCTGATTTTCACATCTACAAAGTGGCAGACAGTACCTTTTTGCGTGTACTGGTAGAGTTTTCAAAAAGGTATTCAATCATTTGAACACTCAAGCTAACTGGCAGAAAGTAAATAAAACACACTTCTTGGAGAGGGACGCAGCCTTGGCAGCTGGCCTGCTCGACAGTGGCGCTCATGGCCTGCCAGTTCACGCCGCCCTTACCGAGCTGTCTGAAGAGCTGGGCCACGCTGCTGCCGCTGACAGGTAGCGAGTCGTTGATGGGGGTCTGGATGACTTGCCGGTCGCCAGCGCCTAATGTTATTGTCCGCTACGGGCAGAAAGAGAGGGGGGAGAGGCGAGGTCAAAAAGGGCAGACGTCATTTCTCCGAGAGGTTTGGAGCGTGTGGTTTAATCACAGTGGAGCGTGTCCAGAGAGCAGCGTGAGTCAGCCACACAGAGATGGAGAATCCCAGAAGCTTAGCAGGTACATGTAAATTAAGACACAAGCCATTCCAGCTCACTGGGAGGAGAATGAAGTCGGACGGGGCTCCATGCCAACGGCCTTACCGCAAGACAGCACCATATCAATGAGTCTTTACGGCGGACAGATCCCAGTGACATGGCAGGTGTCACGCGCTGGCCGCTTTCCACTGCGCTCGAGCGCAGGTGGAAATGGGTTGGATCTGCGTGGAGCATTGATTAAAGGCCATGAAATGTGTCTGAGGATTAATTTAACAAGAGTGTAAAAAAAACAAAAAAAGACAACAACTCTTATCTGCTGTGACTTTCAGTGTACAGAGAGGTGGGAACATTGCAGTGTTTTGTGAAAACGCTTTGACAGCGCTGATTACCATCACTAATCGCAGTGTGGAGTCTAATCCTACCGTCCTTCATTACAGATGACCAAATTGACTTTGTGAGATTGGAAGTCTACTGTCCTCCAGACAGAGGGCAAAGCCGATAAGTATTGATCTGTGTGTGGGCTGGGTAACAAGCCTATCTGGCTGTGGAAATCGAGACGGTTTAGATCAACAAAAGTTATCAGTCAATACGGTCCGAGCCGAGAACTGCAATAAATGAGGCCGTCTGAGACCACATGACTCATGAGTGCAGAGCGCCTTGGAGGCATGATCCCGGATTGACATGACGCATGCTCAGACTTGCTTTTAATTAACGCTCGGCAGTCTGACTGAAATTTTATGCCCTGGTAATTAGAGGAAACAAAAGTGACATGTCCTGGTCATGTAAGGTGAATTTCAATCTTCCGTTTTTGTTTCGCGTTTTTTTTTTTTTTTTATAGGTACAAAAACACAGTGATTGATCAGAGCTGTGATTTTTTCATTTATTTAGGGACAGAGATTGGAAATGCAATGTGGCTGTGTGTGTGTGTGTGTGTGTGTGTTACACTTGCTGACAGGGGGAAAAGTGCAGCGCTATCTCATGCTCTCTACGGAAGCGGCGGCAGCCATTGGTGAGCCGTTAGCGATTCAGTACTGTGATGAACAACTGATCATCGGATGAGTCAAAGTCGCAATGACGCCGAGTGCATTATTGCGCCGCTTCATCACCGCAGCTCCCTCTCAGCTTGCCTCAGGCGTTACTAACCTGGTACTAGGAGATGGTGTAATTGGGATAGTCAATGCACAAAAAAAAAAATTAAATTAAAAAAAAAAAAAAATTCCAAGGAACTATGGCAGTGTCCTCCGAACACATCTGGACAGATGCTGTTCACACTGATCTGATGGTGTGTTATGGAATCTCACTTTGTTCATTTGAGTTCCTCTACAGAAATATGAACAATCACAACTAAAACCTGTTTATTCCTTTTTTGGGGGGGGGGGGTTAGGGGCGTGGTCAGCATACGTAAACGAAGGGGCTCCCACTTGTATCAGAGGTGCAGCTTTACGTGAAACGTGTGATCAGTTGTTGGTCACGTATTGATTCTATCGAAGCGTATCGACTCCTTGGCTGAGGGAAATGGGTGGAGCAAAGGAAGCTGAGAGCGCTGAGAGCTGATTGGTGGTGAGGGGAGAATGAAGTCCGGCAGGCGTACCAAACTCTCCTCTCTCGTTTCCTGGCCCGGCTACACAAGCACCCAGCACACACACACACACACGCGCACACACACACACACACAAGCACCACGCAGGATAAGACACAGGTTAGAAACAGTGTGGGCACAGAGGAGCTAAACCTGACAACAGTACCACAGTCATGTGTCCGCATGGCAAAACATTCAGGCTGTGCGAATGACAGACATGAACAACAGGATGAGGCTGCCAAAAAATATGAAAAGACATTCATGCAAAACAAAGTCAAGCCTTCACTTGGCAGCACAACGGTGATAAATGATTTCCTCTAGCGCGAACGAAACGAC
Source organism: Dactylopterus volitans (assembly GCA_901007715.1). Taxonomy (NCBI): domain Eukaryota; kingdom Metazoa; phylum Chordata; class Actinopteri; order Syngnathiformes; family Dactylopteridae; genus Dactylopterus; species Dactylopterus volitans. The sequence continues at coordinate 28,202 of CAAKHG010050198.1, forward strand.
AGCCGTATAATTATGATACCTTAAAGAGAAAACACCACTTTTCGTGTTTATATCCAATCGGCACTGTAATGTAACTGAAGAGTCCGTTTCCTCGCTGTGTTCTTTATTGACTGAGAAATGTCCCTTTCTAACACCAGTGATGTCACTGGTGTTACGGAACAGTGACAGGCTGTTGCAGCTTGGATTTCTACTCTCCAATTCCTTTTATTCTGTCGCTCAAAGTTCTACTGTCATATTTGGGGTTTTGGTGCTCCAAGCATTGCATCCTGGCACGTGGAGGCGCCGGCTGCAGGGCTCAGCGGCGGGACTGGAGCACAAGAACTCATTTGCTCAGTCAATATAGCGCACATGAAGAAACTAATGGCTTCACAGGGCTACATTTGCCATCTACACCGATTTAAAATGCACATGAAAAGTGGTTCGTTTTCCTTTAATGCCTTTAAATGATTCAATTTATTGTTCACGACAATACACTTCCAGGAACCGAATGCAGTGTTTACTACGGTCTTGTGAAAAAAGGAGACTTAACAGAACCGTCTAACCAGCTAGGAGCACAGCTACATCCTTGTGTGGTTCGTGAGTCCACTCCAACATTCATGCAGGTAGGAAGAAAGACCTTCCACAGCCATGTGATCTGCTTTCAACCACAACAGGTACTAAAACTGAAACTGAAACAGCTGGGTTCCTGCGCTGACATTAGCGCCCAACCACAAACCTGCTGACACTATCCACTAATGAGAGCGCAGAGTATTTGCCACATTCAGCGCACACTTGTCCCTCCCAATCTGCTTGGCCAAGTAAACGTGTCAGTGAGCTCCAGCAGATGACCTGGGTGGCCTCTCTCTTAGCGACGCCTCAAAGTTCTTGCTTGGTGTGTGACTCGCAACCCAAATTTTGCCAGTCAAGTGCACCTGGCAGCGGGACAAAACTGTTTCCAGAAACTGGGACAGGAATTCCCCTGGGATGGGAATTCATTTCAGAGATGGATTTAAGCAATATCCTGCCTCAGCTGCATCGCTCAGGCATGGGAAGATGTAACTTAAACTTGGGGTAAAAATCATTTCATTACCAGGATCAACTCCCTTCATGGGGGAATTTCAATACTGTCACACCAACACACACACACACACACACACAAAGCATTTTCACCATCCAAGAAACGACCCACCTAAGAGCCGCAAACCCTCAGCAGCTGTCTTTGTTTGCATTTGCGCCGTTAAGAACACTAATCTCTGGTGTGCTGTGCTAGAGCAAGTGCGCTCGCACGGCGGAGAAAAAGCCGGATTGATAAACTGATCAGGACGGCGAGGCTTCATAATTGGGACTAAATGGAGCCAGTGGAGGGTCTAAGGGCAGAGCGCCTCTCTGTGCAGGCCGTGAAGCCCGCGGTGGCGCCGTGATATTGGTGCTACAGATAAAACTGACCCGCCGTCAGCAGGCGGTTGAGGTGAGAACGCTCAAGGAACCAAACTCAAGCATAAACAATGACAGACGCCCACCTGGTTGCCTGGAGGTGTTTCAGCAGAGCAACGCGGTGCAGGACTCAACGCAGCAGGAGGTCCTTCATGCCAGCAGCCAACAGACTTTTAAAAGTTGCACTAATGTTCATTTAGTGTCAGTTTCGTACGTGTACTTTTTAGGTATGCTTGTACGTTACATATATATATTGAAATCTACAATTCCTACAGTCCATTTTTATATTTTGTTATAGTTGTAGAGAACACAGGCAGCAATTATGATGCCACCGATCACGCTCTAACTGACAGTCACTGTTTTTTACTCGGATTTCACACATATCGTGAGGCATTGCCTTGTGACAATATTGCAATTTACAATAAACTGAACTGTATCCCCTTTAACATTATATACATTGTACTCAGTTTCTTGCCAATACATAGCCCGCCCTATTGGCTTCTGTGTTCAACCAATCAGCAATCACTTATGTCTGCACCAGCCACCATAATTATTTGGAAATCACCTGGTCTCAAGCAATAGCTGAAAAGGTTCCTCAAAATGTTGTTCCAAGGACCACAATCATTCATAGTTCCTGCAGTTCATACACCAAAAAGACAGGGGTAGTTCCTCCAACAGTTCTCAGAACAATGAAATCAACACCCGGAATATGTCCCGGAAAACGCCTTTGGGGAGGTCAGAGGTCGGGGTCGCGTACGGCGCGCAGTGTTGTTTCAGAAGCAGACGGGATTCATCCCCCGTGTGAGGGACGGCGTTCCTCACTGCAGGGCTGCCGTGTTGCTGCTCTTTTGAAAGTCCCCATTTGTCACATGAGGCCAACAGCCTGGAGTTCACTTCACAGTGAGGTTCTGCACACAGCTCTCTGATTAATAGTGTTGTAACTTTGGAGCTGCACAATATCAGTTATACCAGACATTGCTCAACAATGCAGAGCCAGGACTGGAACACTTTTCTTTCCTGGAGATGCCTGCAGGGGTTCTGTCCAAAATGATAAAAGGAAAGAAGTCCTCGGACATGTACCGTCCAGACGCTCATGACAGCCTGCAGAACGCCAGTCTTTTCATGTTTTTTACTGATACAAATTTAGTCTTTCTCACTGTTTGAGATTAGATTTTTACATCAACTCCTGCGGGCTCTAACTAATTCATTGTTGGCGTAATGTTTAATGAACATATGTGTGCTGGCCGCCTTAATTCATTTAAATAATGCATAAACATTAAAACCACTGCACATTTACTATAGAACACAATGGAGACTGCAACCTGTGATGCTGCTGACTGTACTGGGCTATAGTGAGAGGTGTCCCTAATATTTTGGTCATAACTAGGGACACCTCTCACTATAACCCAGTAGAGTTCAGCAGTCATAGTGAGAGGTGTCCCTAATATTTTGGTCATCCTACTCTTCACATCACAGTACATCACAGATATTGATGTCCTGCCATCCAAATGCACATGAGTAGGATGACCAAAATATTAGGGACACTATAACCCAGCAAAGTTCAACAGCATCACAAGTTACAGTCCCAGTAACTATCATTAAAACATGTCAGCACCTGTCCTAAACAAAGAGAGAAATGATTCTAGAGCTGTTGCCTTTCATTTAATAGTAAAAATGCAGTGGTTCTAAAGTCCTGGCTGATTGACGTATATCTAAAGTACTAAGACTAAACACAGCCTTTGTAGAAAGTTTAATTTTGGCCAGGGTGACATCATTTCCACAACAGTAAGTGTAATGGTGGGGCTGATTTCAGTGGAGAGCTCTTGGGAGTACAGCATGTTGCGTGTTTTTCGGGTCAACCTGAACAGACAGACTGCGATCACAACAGAGCCTTAAGGGGGTTGATCTCACTCAATGGAAGCTCCTGTGGGAATACACACACTGAGGGATTTGTGTAGGTGTGTGTTTGTGGCCTCCTCCTGCGGCTTGGCAGGGCACAACTGTTTGCGCTTGGCTTGAGGGGCCAGTGAAAACCATTCTAGGGGCCCCTCGCAAGCTGTGTACTCGCTGTGTATATACATACATACATATATATATATATATATATATATATATAAAAGGGACAAATTGGGTGGCCGGGAGTGTCTCACTCTTCACATCACAGTACATCACAGATATTGATGTCCTGCACTTTCACATCACAAGATAAAGAAGGGGAGGAGAAGTGAGGCTTTACGTTTGGCCGGTCCACAAATGAGTGTGTGTGTGTGTGTGTGTGTGTGTGTGCGTGCGTGCGTGCGTGGATGTTTATAAGTGTTTGTTTGTGTGTGCTCGTGTGTGTGTGTGTCGAGGGCTGCGTTAGCCCTGCTGTTTGGCTGTGTGTGTGTGTGTGTGTGTGTGTGTGTGTGTGTGTGTGTGTGTGTGTGTGTGTGTGTGTGTGTGTGTGTGTGCGCGCGCGCGCGCGCGCGTGTTTGTGTGTGTGAATGTTTTTTCTCGACAGAAATGAGTGATTGTTTGCTTTTGAGAAATTGCCT
>CAAKHG010050198.1:32168-43010 GCA_901007715.1 Dactylopterus volitans
CCCCTGCCCGTGTGTGTGTGTGTGTGTGTGTGTGTGTGTGTGTGTGTGTGTGTGTGTGTGTGTGTGTGTGTGTGTGTGTGTGTTAATGCTGATTAGATCTGATTCTCTCATTCAGACAGAGCGCTGCCCAGTCGGAAGCCATCTGTCGTCCCATATGGTCACCCAGCAACAACCGCACTACGACCTGCACAGCAACGGGTTTCAGTGTGTGTGCCCGCGTGTGTGTGTGGGTGTGTGTGTGTGTGTGTGTTCGTGCGAGCGCGGGGAAATAAAAAGAAATGCCATCAAAATCATGACAAATGCAGAAGGAGAAAAAAATGAAATGATTTGGAAATGATTAACATGATCCTGTGGAAACTTTCTGATCACAGAACATACAGGGGAAAAAAAGCAGGTCAAAACTAGCTGCAACGCCATTAATCACACATGATTTGAAATGACTGCAAGAAAGAGCACATTCCTCAAAGAAAAGAAAACAACTCCAAACAGCCTGTTTGATTAACAGAACAACATTGAGCCGGCTGTTGATTGGTGAAGCTTGCAGAAGGACAACGTTACCTGGAGACAGGCCAGCAGCCAGTCACAGGCCAGCACCTGAGGAACCTTGTCTAAACTACAAACTGGGGACTCATTAATCTGTAACACAGAGGAATCAGTGTACAATAGGGTGCAAAGAAATGACACACAACATCTGGAAACCACAGTGGTAGGATTCGACAGTGTGGGCTGTGTGCGCGCCGTCAGCAAGTGCGATGGGGGTGACCGATTTACGCTGCTCGCACAGCAAACGGCAAAAATCGTGATCACAGCAAATAAAGAGCAGCGAGAAAATGGTGACCAATGGCAGGAACCGAAAAAAAGGAAGAAAGAAAAGAATCACAAAAAGATCAAATGTGCTCTCGAGTGAATCGCCGCGCTGCTGGTGCACGTTCACGTTCACATGCAAGAAGCTTCTTTAGTCTGCGGGAAGCTGCTGCATGTCGCTGACTCGGTTCCGCAGTGTTACGCGTCCATACTGCCGTGTTAAAGCACCAGAGAGGAAAACCTTGTTGCTGTGACCAAGCGGCTGAGCTACACCGCTTATCAGCAGCCTGGCCGCAGTTATGGATGCACCGCGCTGGTTATTTGTGCAAGAAATATGAGGCCAACGTCACGCTCATGTGGCGCCAGCAACCTGCGCAGACGGGCCGCACTTCACGGAGCGCTGTGGCTTTCCTCCGCGACGAAGAGGGAACCAAAAAGGGGTGAATGTCGAGGCTTCGCGTGCAGCAGCTGTTGTCGCAAATGTAAAACCTTCCTTAAGAAGATTTGTGTTATTTCAAACCGCATGACTGTCTGAAGATGGTGAGGCACAAGTGATCGAATTATGCATGCACAAGGAAATGTTCTCACACTGTCGGGCCTGTGCCAAGCTCAACAACTCCTAGCATGCAAAACCGTAGCTGGAACGGCATCAGCGATGAGAAAGGAACGGCGTCACAGTTTATCTCCATCCTCGGCCAGCGTTGGCCAATATGCCCGCGCTCGCTCAAATCACACCTTTTCTGTTTGTTTGGACACAGGGACACATGGTCGGCAGTTACCTGGGAGCCTCCGGCGATGGGGATGACACACGTGAGGAGGTTTCCGATCACGGTTTCCAGGGGGGCAGACAGGCCGTCTACGTGGACGGTGTAGACCAAACTCAAACAGTTCTGTCCAATAAGGAGGGAGCGACACGGAATGTCAGAGGTCATAAAGTCGACTGAAAATATAAAATGACTGAAAATATTCCGAAAGGACTGAATAAAGGTCTGCTCACTTTATCATAGACACTCTTTATAGCAACTTTACACAGTTAACTGGTGATGTTTGTGTTTAAAACTAAACAAGGAGAAGCTCAATCTGCTGCAGGGAGGAGGCAGACAACTTTATCATCCACAGCGGCGAAAAACTGCGTCTGGCTGTTATTGTAGTCATATTCCGAACAATGAAATGCAGAGGGTTTGAGAAAAGGGACCTAAGACAAAGAATGACTTCAACTGATTGACTGAATAGGGGCAGTGGTTGAGCGTGTCCTACCCTGAACACCTCGGTGTAGTCCAGCCGTGACACCAGCACCAGGCTCTTGGGGGCAAAGACTTGAGCTGCTTGGACAACAGCCAGCTCCTCGTCCACCTCGTCCACCTCGCCGGCCTCGGCCTTCTTCAGCTGAAAAACACCCCCCCGAGCAGTCAGCGACACTTTAAAGGATGTACCATAAGGAAAACACACCATGCGTGCATGTGCAGCCACAATGAAGACCCAGGTTCGGGCCTTGGTGGAGGAATCTCCTGACCAGGTGATTTCCATATTCACCCTGATAAAAGCTGTCGACACTCCGCGTTTATGTGAGCTGCTTCATGAGGGGAAATGGACTAACTCACCACACTCTCTCTTAATAACATGTGCATCAAGTATTAGGCAAGTTAGACTCGTAGTCCATGTCAAAGTTAATCAATTTGTCATGTCGAATCTAAACTCATCAAATTTGAGACTCAAATCTGACGAGTCTCAGACATGTGACTTGAGTAGCAGCTCAGCTGGGGGGTTTTCTGTTCATTCTTCTTCCTCATCAAAATCCAGCACCTAAGTTACCCACAATTCAACAAGTGCGGAGGTTTTGGTGTTTCAGAGGTTTTGGTGTTTCGCTAGCAGCTAGCCTGGAGAGCCTGGAGAGCCTGGAGAGCCTGGAGCTGCCTGGGAACCTTTTTCTAGCCCGGCTTTCGTCACAATCGGCGCTGACTCGAGTGACATCGCCACTAGGTCTCACAGCTTTTCAGATCTTACAGCTCCTCCGAGGTGACAAACTGCTGTGTAACCCCCTTTTTTCCATTAATGTGAGAATTTGATGTGACAAACTGGTGGAGGTCTCCTTAAGGTGGGCATATTCATTACCCCGTAGCCTTTTGCTTGTTTGGAACGTTATTTTTGAATTTAGGAAGCATTCTTCAGATTCCTGCGTGACATGGCGTTCCCGGTTTCAAATGTGGCCAGCTTTTCATATAAAGTTCAGCGCCTCCCCTGAATTGAGGAAGACGCCCTTATGCTGTGCTGCCTTGAATCCCGGCGTTGTTCTCACCTGCGGGTTGTCCAGACCCTCCCAGAAGGTGAAGCAGGCACAGTAGTGACGCTCCGAGTTGATGTCAGTCAAAACCGCTACAAAGAAGGAGGCCGGCTGCCGCTCAGGAACCAGCTGCCAGCCGCTGGGCTGACAGAACTGCGGGAGAGGTTAAAAGGTGACAGGCAGGAAGGTGGGGGAATGAAGGGGGGTGGGGGGGGGGGAGAAGCACGTCAAGCAAGGTGGCCTATCAGCAGTGGGTCACATGCTCTTGCAGCACCCTTGGGTGACTCATCCGAGGCTGGGCGTTCATTAACACGACGAACCGGGCACCGAAACCATTCCATCTGCTTTAACGGTGGGACAGCAGTAACATAACGCTGCGCGACGTGAGCAGATGAAGACGGATACTCTGAAATCATTTCACGCCATGTTTTTGTTGCTTTAAAAAACGTTCTGGTATGCGGTTTTCAAATATTTATCTGTTAAACATTAATTGTTAGCGGGGCAAATCAATGCCGTCTCACCGCTGACTGATGCGAGCAAACAACGCAAAGTCAATATTAGCAGTGTCAAAATGACTATTGTCTTATGATCATTACTCATCAAGATGCTTCGCTGACTGGACAACTTGAAGCAAAGTTGGCTGTGAGCGGCATTCGTGTTTAACGTGTGTAAACATGCTATAAATGCTGCTTGCCGGAAGCTTTTATCTCCAGTCGATCTAGACTCAGACAATATGGAGTCATTGCAGTTGGTCATTTCACATCTGATTAGCAAAGCTTTTCAACCCACTTGCAGCTCCACATGGGCTCGGAAGGTCATGGCCTGTACCAATCTGGCAGGGCCTCCGTCCCGCTAGCATTCTTACAGAATAGTTTGAATAATCTTATTTGTCACCTTTGCATTTGCCTGAGAACATAACTGTACTCAGCCGGCAGTCAAATCAAAGACATCTGCTGTAGTCCATCGTGGATGGCGTGACGGTATGGCTGGTGGCTCACTCCTGAGCACGTGTTAGACATCGACAGATTGCCCCAAAACAACATTCCACTTTGGATATTTTCTCAGAACGTTCTCTGGATGCTTAACAATGTCACCATTTATATGGAAGTCTCAAATACAAAACTACAAACACCTTAACAGTGTTGTCCATCATTAAACTTAATATGTCTGCATTGTAACAGACAAGAAATTATATTCCTTTCTGCCAGTGAAAATGCTGATTTTAACAAGTCAAAGCGCTTCCAGTGGACAAATAATCACCACTGGACGGAGCAAACATCACCCAGATATTTTGCTTTTCTTAAAGGGGATCTACAGCATTTCTAGTTTCCTATCATCTATATAATGTGACAATCTCAAACGCCCAATTCAAATTTGGCCAAAGTTTCAAATAATGAGGTAAAAATCATCCTTTCAAGCAAAACAGCCAGACTTCAATGTGCTCCGAGCACCGATTCCAATGGTTTGTTCTACATTAGGAACCCGCCGACATCAGCTCGTCATATGCTGCGGGCTCTGCACGCGCACACAGTACGGAGATGCTGCCACTCCAATCACAAGAAAGTGGGGCTTCTAGGGAGGGGAGGCGGGGCCTCAAAAGAGATGGGGGCTAAAATAGGTTGTGTGCCAGTATAAAAAAAATCAGGGTATATTTTTAACTGTGAGCCGCGCAAAACTACTCTGGTGGAAACCCAGAATGTGAATGTATAAATGGAAATGAGCAAAAATAGGTCTCCTCTAAAGTTTCCCAATGGTCATGAAGCCAATAAAATAGAACAGAAATGTAATGGGGTGCATCAAAAAACCGTGGTGCAGTTCCATGCCGAGTATCTGGTTCATACTTATTCAGTCATAATGTAGGGCAGACATGTACATCAACATGAAAATCACACCGCGGTCCCGAGGCCCCCCCGCTGGCAGAGCAAAAGTTCAGACATGTGATTCACAGCTCACACTTAAACTGTTCTATCTGGAAATAATGTGGGTCAGGAGGGTTTAAACCAGGTTTAGCTGTGGGCAAAGAACTGCAGGGTGTCTGCACCATCAACACAAAAAACTGAACAGAACAGAAACGGAAATGCTGCTTGGAATGCAGCCGCTTGGAAAACCTCGATGTCCGTTAAAGAATGAAAATATGAATTCCAGCTTGCAGCGCGGTGAATCCATCCTTCTCTACTGCAGGCCATAAACTTCTTGCTGACGCCCCTGAACATGACAGGGTTAAGTGTCCTGAGCTGGGCCGCCGGGCCTTACAGGAACATGTCTATAAGTGTTGACTTACCAGCTCGACGCCTTGTGGGAACGGGCTGTCCTCCCAGTCTTTCTCAGGAAACCGCTGGAGAATGCGACCTTGACCTTCACCCTCCACTGCAGGGAGACAAACAGGGGGCAAGAAGGGAGACAGATAGAGATTATCTTTTATTGTTTGTGTATCGGCCTGTAAACAAAGCCTATGTTCAAATAATCATGTTGAAAGGAAAAATGTACATCTTGCTGCGTCGTGCCAAACATTTCATTCATTGCAGTGTTCTTCCTTTTCTTTTTTTCTTCTTACGCGGGGGGAAAGTGCTAATGGGAAGCGCGGCATGAGTGGGATGTGTTAAAATGCTACTTTGCTGCTGGTCGTAATGAGGCCCTTCCAACTGCTGGCCCCGGCCTCATCACAGCAGCACAATGACACAAAACAGGCCGACTTATGTAACCAGCACAAGCCAGTCTTTCAAGCTTAGGTCCATCTGAAGCCCGGCAGGCTGCTTAATAGCAGCATTCATCAGCACAGAGAATAGACTTTATCCTCCCAATACAAAGGGCAAGAATTCAGCGTAAAACCAGCACAAAAGGAAATATTATCCCGTGTTAAATAAAGGAGAGGTTTTCACCAGCTTTCAGACCACAACCTGAGTATTTTGGACTAAATGCTATCTCAGAGAAAATAGCAGAGCTCGTGGGCCTCCGCGAGGGAACTTAAACAGAGGCGCAGACACACAGAGACAATACACAAACACAAAGTAGGCCAGCTCCCAAAACACACAGGGAAATGCCAGAGTCACCCCCTCTCCCTTGTGAACCAGAGAACATGTGGACGCTCGAGGGACTGCTGCCCTGACATCAAGTCATCAGAGAAAAGAGGTGGTTGTCATCTTTTGGTCTGGAGATGACCACCGCCTGGTCCTGAGGGCCGGCCCGGCCAGCAGCGTCCTGGCATCGGGTGGACTGCAGGGGGAGGGAACGCGACGGCGTCCCACCGCTGAGTCCGGCGGCTTGACTGCTGAATGACCAGGTATGTAACAATGATGCCTGGTCATCCGGCCCCATGCGCCGCGCATTTTATTGGAAGAAGGATCAAAATCCGGACTGAGGCTTTTGTGTCATCTCATGTTTCGCGCGTGTGTGTGTGTGTGTGTGTGTGCGTGTGTGTGTGTGTGTGTGTGTGTGTGTGTGTGTTTTTATCGCGTCTTTAAACGAGACTCGCGAGGCGCGGCGCTCGATTTTAAACTGAAAAACGAGCGGCGAGTCCGCGTCTGCTCCGGCTCATCTGCCAACACTCACACACACGTTCTGCGTCGCGTCGGAAAAACGGAGAAACGAACACGCGACCGCCCGCGTGCCCGCTCACGACAAATAAAGAACAACAACAACAAAACACACACACACAGACGACACGCAAACACACGCGCGACTGAATCCGGACGCGAACTTTGCTCAGAGTGACAAAGGCGCCGTCGTTTTTAAGTGTGTGTTGATTGGGACTCACACCCGCGCCGGTTTCTCCCCCATGCCTCCGCTCCGTCACAGCTAACTGCGGCTAAAGTGTGTGTGTTTTGGAATTCTGGAGCTCGACGCTTTCGGTGCGTCGCGAGTAAAGTTCCGGGCAGACAACGGCGGCGGAACCATCGCCGAGCGCCCGTCGCGTCGCACCGCTCGCCGTTTCACACGCCGCTTAATTACAATTACAACTGCGTGTAAAAATCATTTAACGTGAAAATATATTTTTTATGCTCACTGAGTATGATTTTACGTAAAGCAAAACGTGGGTAGTTCGCGTTGCTAGCAGGGGGGTTTAAGAGCGGACACTGTAGTTGCCAGGTTCGATTAATACACGCAAATCGAATTGTTTCGATTTCATGCCAAACAGAAACACACGAATCTAATCCTCATCAGCGATGCAGCGAATTTTCATCTCCAACATTGCGCCAGTAAAACAACAGCGTCCGTCCGCTGAGTGTATATAAGAAATAAAGAGTGTAAAAAAAACTGAAATGAATCGAAATACAAAGTTGTGCCGTTAAACACAGATGCCTCGACTGCAGCTGCTTCCGGTGGAGAAATCCCACCAAAAATAACAGTAGTAATAATAAGTAAATTAGCAGCTATGAAATAAGGGTCTCTTACATTAGTCGTGTGTAAACAGACACTCTGATTATATTGATTTTAACAGGCACGTACGCGACACATCACTGCTTACGGAAACTGTTCGGACCTGGCAACCCGCCGGCCCGCAGACGGCCGAGACCTCCATCCTGGCACTTACCTCCATCCTGGTAACTCACAAGTCCCCGGACCAAAAACAGGAAGTAAGTATCCAAATCATCGGTAAAATTCACTTTCTGTTTTGGTAGCCGAAGCCGGAGGGAACCGCACCGGGGGTCCGGGTGCCCGTGTCGCCCCGGGGCTGACAGCGAGGCACCGAAACGCGGGCGAAGCCGCGCGGACGCCATAAGCTTCGCCTTGTCGACCAAAACATGGCGCCGGAGATTTTTCCGTCTTTCATTTAGCGGGCTAAGCTTCTGCGATGCTAACCAGATAGCATCGGCTCCGCCGCCGGCGCTGGGCGGGCGGGCGGGGACGCGCCGCCGCTCCTGCCCTTCGCCCCGCGGCGCCGGTGTCGCCGGCCGCCGCTCTCCCGTCCCCACGCGAGTCCCCCGCCCGGGGCTCCGGGGGAGCGGTCCGAGGACCGAGCGCCAGGCGCGGCTGGCGGCGCGTCCTCCGCTCGGCGTGTCGGCGGCGTCCCGAGCACCGTGAGCGGAGGTCCCATCCGGAGGTGGCCCGCTGTGGCGTGTTGCCGGTGCCCCGGGAAGCCGCGTCGGTTTTCTCCCGGTACTTGACTCGACGCGTGAGGCGAACGGCTCATGCGGTCGTTCGGCGCCAACATGGAGCCAGCAGACGTGACCTCCGCACACATTTATATTTCATTTGCGTCGCTGTTGGATGGATTTTGTGTTCCATTGAACGGGGGGGCGCCAGGGGGCGCCAGCGAGCTGCTCGCCAGGCCTGAGAACAACAGTTTAATGATGGTGTGTTGATGCGCTCGCAGAAATATCATATTTACAGATGGCAGGAATTTTAAAACGATGAGATTTTGATTTTACTTGGCCGCGACGACACATTCAGCACAGCAGTTACACACAAAAAACAACAAAACACAATCCGGCAATTGTATTTGCCATCTTTTCAGAATCAGAATCCTTTTTTATTTGCCATTGCACAGGGAAGCAGAACGACATTAAAAATGAGCAGCTCTCCTGATCAGTGCAAAAAACAATAACAACACGAGACAAAAAAAACAGTGCAAATAACTGTACAACATAATGAAGAATAAAGCTATAAACTCTAAAAAAGAAACAACTATAAATAGATAGAAAGTACTGTTGAAAGACAGATATTGCACTTGGTATGGTTGGAGATTTCCAAACATTGTAATTTTGAACATAAAAATATACCTATTGTTAACAATAAAAAAAATTTTTGACTAGTGAACCCCAAGAGCAGGATTCTTCAATCGTTACATCCCAACTATTTATCTTTGTACACAGCATGTTTTATTCTTTACTAACATCATTCCAGCTTATCTGTACTTATTTATGTAATATTGGTGTGCAGGTGTAGCACACGCCAGGGGAATCATTGCTATGACACAAATTCTGCTGATTAATAACTCGAAATTAAAGAAGTGCTGCCTGTTTTCTCCCCTCATTAAGAAAAAATGAATTATTAAAGCAAATATATGCTCACAGAAACACACGTCTTTAACTCTGCTGACATATTCTGGCTGCTTGTGCGCTGCTGCATTTTAATATATCATCTCTTGTTGTTGTTTTTTAAAATTAAAACTCAAAGTTACTCTTTGAACTTGCACTTTTATTCAGTTTTAGTAATTTATAATCTTGTGCTTTTATTTGCTTTAATCTTTGGAGCCGTTTATGTTGTTTGTTGTGTCGATAAATAAATGACATTTACGATGGCCTTTCCTCACTTCCTGTTATCAGTCTAAGTGCTGTTAGCAGTGGAAGTTTCCCCGTTCAGTGCTGATAATGATGAGAATCTCATCGCGTGTGAAGCACTCTGTGGTACATTTTATTTGTATGAGGTGTAATGGGAATAAAGTGATTGCGGTCAAAATATGTTTCTCATATTGCAAACGGCAGCTCAGCAAAACTGCTGAAGAAGAATTGATTTCTGGGTAAAACTGCAGTATCATTCGGGTGAAACTAATAAACTTTCAGACGTGGTGTCGGAATTTCGGATTTGGAAAATCTAAATGAAAGCTGTCTGGCAATATTTAGTAGAGTTAGACCGATTTATTAGCTGGCCGATATATTTGGCCGATGTTTTCATTCCACAGACATATGGGTAGAATAATGACCAATATGTGCCGATAATAAGTACTTTAAAATCCAACTGATGAATCGGCCAGCCGATAACTTGAGTGCCTCGGTTTTCTTCTGAGAAATGGCGAATAAGCGGGGATATTCCTTTTATTATTACTTTTTTCCAGTTTTTATCCAACTACATGACAATACATGAATGACATGTAGTGGTAAATGATGTCCAGCAGAGGGCGTCCTCCATTTCAAAGGTGGGCACCGATCCTCCTGCTAATTATGCTAGTCTGCTGTCATTGGTGCTCATCCTGTCTAGCATATTTTTAGCAGTCAGCCCATTAACGTTTGTTACTCTCGGGAACTTCACGTCATAAACAGAAACGGCACAGCAAGACAACTAGCAAGAGTTGCATTCTGGGATATAAAACTGCTAACTTATCAAAGTATTGAGTCTGGCATGTAATGTTGTCACTAAACATTTGACATCTTAATGCACATGAGTGTGGTGACCAAAATATTAGGGACCCCTCCCAGTGTAACCCAGCACAGTCCAACAGCGTCACAAACTACAGTCCCAATAACAATCATTCAAACATGTCAACACCTCTCTCACACACATTCAATCACAATTCAACATAAAACTCCTCCTGAAGGGAGAACTGATTGCAGGGCTGTTGTATTATACTCTATGGTGGACACGCGGTGGTCGTAATGTTATGGACGATCGGTGTAGGAAATTATTTATTCCCAAATATCGGCATTGGCTCCAAAACTCTGGTCTCGGTCGATCTCTTGTCTTAACATGTTGAAACAGTTTTTCAGACAGGCAGCTTTGCTGGTGAAGTAGCGCCGCAGGCCGCGACCCGCGACGCGAGTCTCACGATGGCGTCCACGCGCTTCACACGTGTGGAAAACAACCCCGGCAGTAAACGTCCTCGCTAAGTTGCAGGTGTGTGATGAGCTCAGCCGCCGAGGACGAGGACGGCGCAGCGCTAGAGACCGTCGACTCCGTCACGCTCACCCAGGACACCGACGGGAGCATCATACTGCACTGTCCTCCCAATGGTGTGTTCGCACACACACACACACACACACACACACACTGGCTCTTTTTAGCCCTGATGCAGACTCATCATTCAAAGATTAGGATGATTT
>CAAKHG010050199.1:3347-14051 GCA_901007715.1 Dactylopterus volitans
CATTAAGGTGAGAAGCCCCCTCAAGGACCCTGAATGACCCTTGAGTGTCCCTAAGAGACCGCTGCTGTAAAACAAACACACACACACACACACACACACACACACACACACACACACACACTTTCACTTGCAATTCTTACCTTCCAGCGAACGGGGCTGAGCTGCACGATTTGCTCCACCATGTCTTCGTCCACGTTGAAGGTGTTGATGACCGAATTGATTTTGAACGCCACCTTGTACTGCTGGCACCAGCTGCGGATCTTGTAGAGGTTGTCCAGGTGACTCTTCCTGCCTTGAGCTCGGCCAATCAGCTGGTTCGTTTCCTCATTGAAACTGTCACAGGAGATGGCCAAGATGTCGAGATGGTCGCCTGGGAGGCGGAGACAGAAGCAGAGCCTGCTTTGAGCGTTTTGCATATTTTGAAGTGAAATCAGAATCCGAGTCAGAAATACTTTATTAATCCTGGAGGAAATTGCATGGTCATAGTCATAGTTGCTCCATTTCAGTATAAATTATGTAAGATACAGGAAAGAAATGCCAGGATATAACAAACATACCAGTACATTTATACATAAATATCAGGATTACAAAATAGATATTGACCCAGTATGAAAAGTATTAACAATAATTAAACAAATCAAATCACACCTATGCAGTGGATTGCAGTTAAAAAAAAACACTTTTTATGTCATCATTTTACTAAAATACTGTATCTGTGCAATATACTGCATAAAACATTACTAATGGTACTTTTATGTAATCGTTATTTTTGTCTCTGAAAGTGCATGACAGTTAATCCCGATACCATATTTCTGGAACCAGCTTTCTTTGATCATGCTTCCATTGCTGACGATGCTGACACTCGGGAGCTGCAGGTCCTCTTTGCAGAACCGAACCAACTTCCCCAGGAAGTCCCCCTTCTCGTGCAGGAAAGGTTCTCCTCCAGAGAAGTTGATCTTCTCCATCCCTGCAAGAACACGCAGCCCCAGTCAGTTCGCCTGCGAGCGCGGTGGCTTCCGACACCACGACGCGGGGAAGCGCGGAAGTCCTCGCTCTCCATCACACTCACCCGCATCCTTCAGAAGTTTGAGACCCCGCTGCGCCTCCTCCAGGGGAAGCACGAACGACGTTTTCGCGGTGTGGAAACAAAAGCCGCACTTGTAGTTGCACTTGCGGGTGAAGTGGTAGTTGACGCTCGTCGGCGTCGCGGCGTTCTCGGGCGCCTTCTGGCTCGGCCCCGCGCCCACCGCGGCGGGCGAGCTCGCCCCCGGGCAGGTCCAGCTGCGGACCTTTGAGAGGAGGCTGCTCAAGACGCAGTGGACGAAGCTGACGCACAGCTGCAGGAGCAGCAGCGGGGACGCGACTGCGGAGGACACCGACATCTCCCAAGAAACAGACCGGTCCGTGGATGGAGAGCTCGCTGCGGCTGGGACGCGCCTTAAATAGGCGCAGCCGCCCACTTTCTGTTTACAAACACTGAAAACGAAACTTAGCAGCCACCGACAAGTTGCGATTCAAACGATAAGAGTTCGAAACTTAATTGGGAGATCGCACGCGCGCACGCACAGCGTTCATGTGACGTCACATAGCCCGTATTCGACGGGCTGCGCAGCCGGAGGGCCTCTGGTGACAGCTGATCTGCCGCAAGAAGGCGACGTTAAGTTTCGTTTCCGCAGCCGCTTTCGTTTTCCATTCCGCTCGTTGGGTGTCGCCGGGGTGGTGGCGGCGTCACCTTTCCGGAGTTGAAAGTGCGCAGCGCGGCAGGCGATGACCCGGCGCGCCGTCATGGATCTGCGCCGCTGGACCTCGCGCGTCTTCGCCGTGGAGCTGCGCGGAGCTCCTCTCTACTTCGCGATTCGGGAGAAGCCTCCGGGAGGCGAGGCTGCGGGCGTGTTCGGAGACGTGCGCCAGCGCGACAGGTGTTACTCGCTCCTCGTTTGCGGCGGCGACAGAATCCGCAACGCCAAGTTTTACTGGGCGCTGAAAGACAAACTGTTGCGCGACCTGCCTCGGGGGTGCGAGCTGTCTCCCATGTCCTCCTTCCTGCCCGGCGTCAAGGACTCTCTGAGTAGGGGGTACTTCTTGAAGGATTCATCCGACAGCTCCTCCCTGACCGAGGAACGCCTTCGTTTTTGGCTGCAACACGACCCGGTGTCGGTGTGCTCATACCTGCGAGGGGACGATGGACAGTCGTGGACCCAGCGTGTGTGGGGTCAAACGACGCAGGCGCAAAGCGACTTCTACGTGGTGGCGTCAGAGGAGCCAGAATGTCACCCATCGACTCTGAACATCATCAACTCCGATGTTTTCTACAGTTTTCAGGAGGCTCATGAAGTTCTCCATGAGGTCAGACCGCCGTGATGTTCACTCGGAACTTCTTGTCACAGTTGCGTGAGCCAAATGGCGCCCTCGTGTGGTAGATTGTGGTGTGGCGTTGTGGAAAGGGGGGCTCGGAGCGCTTGCATCCTCCAGTTTATCTACCAGTGAGTGCCAGGTGGCCCACGGTAATGTGTGTGTGTTCACGTGACCCCCCACCCCTCTCACACACACACACACACACACTCTTATCGCAACAGCAAACTGACTGTGTGTTCTGCAGAGTGGTGACATCATCCCAGAGGCGACATCTGTACTGGAGCTGCTGCCCAGCCGACTGGAGGCCAGAAGTAAACCAGACTTCCCCGTTATTGTCATCGAGGGCCTGGATGCCACAGGTTAATATCATTACTGCGCGGCTAAATACATGATCGGAATGATGTGCAGATGTTTTCGCGAAAAGTGATGGCCACTGTCTAGAGCCATTATTTGCCAGCAAGCTTCACCTAATGGAAGATCATGTATCATGACCCCAGAGAAGTATCATGATTGAATAGCTCAGTCACGTAATACGCTTCGCGGACCCTCTCCGTCTTGTCGTTTTTAGGTGGGTCAACTTGTCAACTTCAGAAAAATTGAAAGCAGAAAACGGAGAATTGCACCTTTAGGCGGTGCCATGTGCTCAGTCTGTCATTTTTATAGTTTGTGAAGTGTCCCTTCACTCCTATTTCACATCACAGGTAAGACGACTCTGACTGAGTCTCTGAGGGACACTCTGGGGGCCGCTCTGCTGCGGTCCCCTCCCCAGTGCCTTTCCCCATGGAGGGCCCGCTTTGATCAGGAGCCACCCCTCATCCGCAGGGCCTTCTACGCTCTGGGGAACTACATCACAGCAGGACAAATGGGCCAGGAGGGCATGAAGAGACCTGTTATTGTTGACAGGTAAAAGGCAGCTGAGGTGGTCAGAGGTGGAGGGAAGTCTGGAGTTGTGTGACCCCCAGTAGGACAGCATTTCAGACATCTAGTAATCAATGTTTAACACACCCATGAGGCTGGGAACCCAGCCATCCATCCATTCATGCACCTTTCAATCCACCGTCCATTATCCTTCCCCAGATTCTGGCACAGCACGGCCGCTTATGCCATCGCCACAGCAGTGGGGGGTCCTGTGTGCAACCTTCCAGCAGCAGGTTCGGAGGTGTACCAGTGGCCCAGTGACCTGCTCCAGCCCAGCCTGGTGATTGTGCTCACCCTGGACCCGGAGGAGAGGAAGAGGAGGCTGAGGGACAGAGGTCTGGGAAAGACTGACGAGGAGCAGAAGCTGGATGACAACCAACTTTTCAGACTCAGGTGACATATTTGCATGAAAAATGTTTGAAGATTTCCATGGGATACATGCCGAAAATGGACTGTGTTGAAGTTATTTGTTTTAGTTGAATTTTAATTGTCACCACAAAACACTGACATCACCACCTTCCGTGCGCTTAAAATAATTTTTGTTGAGCATTTTTTTCCCCTCACTCCACTTTTGTGTTAAAACCATGGTCCTAAATGAAAACTGTACAGCCAGTGCACACTGAATGACGAAAAAAAAAGACAATAAGGATTAAGGATGTGCTGAGTGTTTTACACACTCTGATGAAAAAAGGTCCTCTCTGAAATCCCAGACCAAAACATGAAACCCCAGATGGAGCACAGAGTCAGTTCAGCGCCGTCTAAGTCTGATCCATCAAACACTTAACAATCAATTACTGTCCTATGGGGGAAGTGGCTGATGAGAAAGAACAGGTGATTAGTTGCTGAGCCGTTGTGCCCCATTAAGCTAGTCAAAACTCACAGGCACTGCTGGGCCAGTTAGCTGCTACGCAGACAGGTCGATGGCTCCTTTCATTCGTCTTCTATCCTGACATAATGGCCTTTCCACACGGGACAGCCAGATGTTGGGCCAGCAGAATTAGAAAATGGAGGGAGCTGACTGCCGCTGAGAGAGTGAGAGATGCGGCAGACTTGGTCAATCATTATCATGCGGTCTATTTTTCAATTGTCTCAGGAAATGGCTGTGCTCTGGGCCATCTGTGTTGCGTCCTTTCCCATATATTTCTCAGATGCTGAGTATTTTATCACTGTCTTCGCCCAGAACCAAAATGATGAGCAGTGAAAATACCCCCAGAGCACATTATTTAATGACAAGTGTCATTTTCTCTGTAAATTTTCTGAATGACAAATGCAACTTTGTGTGTGTGTGTGTGTGTGTGTGCGCGCGTGTGTCTGCAGAGTGGAGGAAGCTTACAGGAGGGTCAGCGGTCCAGCTTGTGTCACTGTGGATGCGAGCCCCTCAGCAGACAAAGTGCTCCAACAAGTGCTGCTTTTAATTAGGAGTAAATGCCACTTGTAAACAGTTCTGTCTGCCCCACTGGTAATAAAGCGTCAAGTAGATGCAGTACCTCTTCCGACCACTGGGTGCCAGTAAGGTGATGTGAATGCAGGGATGGTGGCCAAATTGGAGTGTGGAGGGGAGATGCTTCTCAGAATGAGGAAAGGTTTAATGGCCAGGGGCCAGAATCACATTCTACAATCAGAAATACATATTCATGTTGACACACATGCATATGAACACACACACACACACACACACACACACACACACACACACGCACGCACGCATGCACGCACACACGCACACACGCACACACACACACGCGCACACACACACGCGCAGTTGTCAGGAAAAAGTGTACATTTAAGCGCTGTTGTGAGTTCTCAGAATTAAGTAGCCTTCAGTCACAGTGCAGCTTCACTTATTGACAGCCACTTGAATTTGGACTGACAGTACGGAAATGAATATAACCATGTATAAGCACCAGTCAAATGCATTTAGCATGAATAAACGGGCAAAATCCATACAGCAAAAAAGTATACCGATATGAAAGACGGAATCAGTTTAACTACATGATCCAAGTTAATTTCAGATTAATTTGTTTCATATTAATAAAAAAGCGATGCCCCAGGTGTGCTTGTGATCTTTCTTTGATTCCTTATAATCCTAAACAAGTTGGTCATTCATATCTACCAGTTTGTCTGTGTTAATCTCGCTTACACATATTAACCCGATGAACACATATGCCTTCGACTATTACCCGTCCTGTCCTCAGACCCTTTTGCGTGGAAGTTCCCTTTAGTTCACCTCGCTGATGTTGACACAACTGATGCCACTGCGCGCTGACAACTCTCATGAGTTGAAGTGGAGCTGTTGCTTTCACTAAGAACATACCACGCCACTTCTACTTGATGCTCCGCAGATGTATGCGCTCAGAGGTGTGCATACACAAACGCACACATGCTGGTGTAAACACAAACACTGGCATGCACGTTTGCTAAGGTTATATACTGTAAGTCCTTTATATATGGGGAGGAAGTGTATATTTGGCCTGTGTGATGGGAAGATTAATTGGAGGTTTTAGTAATTATGAGCTTGGCAAAGCTGGGGGCTGTAGAAGACAGAGTGACCCATCTCTTTTACTGTGATGCATCAGCAGAGCGCCATCCACCGCAGACCCTATTCATATGGCAATTAATGGAGCGCTGTATATCAATGTCATTCCAATGCTCCCCCACATAAGTGCATGGATTACTCCCACTACCAATTACAGCAATCCAATGTTTTACTGAGTGGAGAGGTGCTGTGGATGCAAATCTTACCATCACTTGTAATCACATAAACTAAAATAACGTGTCGTTATGTTTATGGAGTATGGATTCATGTGCGAGCGAAGTATCTCGGAACAGTTTACTGAATTCATGGGCCCTCCGCTGCCTGGTGACGCGATGGATGTGCCGTGTGACACAAAATGAATGTGGCACAAACCTGTGTGGAATTTTGATTGCCATTAACACAGTAGCCTCTGTCTCAAGAGAGCCGAAATTTATGAAGTAGGAGAGCAAAGCAATTAAGCTTTACGCCATACATCAAACCTGAATGCAAAGTTGCGTGTGCCTGTGGTGTCAGCCATATTTCCATGTCGAGATGTTGTTGTGCTTTGTTATTCTTGGCACCAAAACGTGAGCGGTGATATCATACCATTACTGCTCCTCAACACGACTGTAATTTGACATTAATGGCCCATAATCATAGTACATTACACATACAGTGAAATTATTATGTCTATATTTGTATTTAACGTTTTTTTTCCCCCTTTTGAAACATTAAGATTTCTTGTCAGACTCGGAGGTCTTAACAATAACAACAACTCCCACACTCAATGTTTTGAAGTCAAACTCTACTTTGAGCAAAACGTCAATAACCAAAATCAAGTGTGAGGTAGTGACCTCACGACTGGAGTTGCAAGATAAAAGTCAAAACCATATTTATGTCAAAACTAAGATCAGTCTGCAAACAGTCTGCATGAAGGGTTCAGCCTCACACGCACACGCG
Source organism: Dactylopterus volitans (assembly GCA_901007715.1). Lineage (NCBI taxonomy): Eukaryota > Metazoa > Chordata > Actinopteri > Syngnathiformes > Dactylopteridae > Dactylopterus > Dactylopterus volitans. The sequence continues at coordinate 10,096 of CAAKHG010050199.1, forward strand.
CGCACACACACACACGTCCATACACACAAATCCACTGTACAGACTGCCAGACTAACACACACACCACGACCCTGTATGGGGCCACTTTGCACTACACTCCTCAACTTCAATATTTCATCTACACAACAGAGAAGGAGCAGCAGAGAGGAGGAAAGCCCTCCATGAAATAATTAAAGATCCAGCAGGGATGCAGCAGCACAGCAGCCGCCGTCCCATCCTAAGTAATAGATCAAATGAAAGCTGTCCCTCAGATCATTAATAATGAGTGTGGTATGGAGACTGAAGCGGGTAAGGGTGGGGAGGGGAATGGCAGGGCATAGGGCTGGTACAGGTTGGGGGAGGGAGAGAGGGCATTGGGGAAGCACAAGGTGTTTATTATGTGTGTGTGTGTCTGTTAGAGAGTGAGGTTGGGTGGGGGTGAGGGATTTGAATACTAGTCTGGGTCCCCTGGCAAAGACCCCAGTGGGCCTCACTTGGCAACCACATGAAGCGGCATGGCAAGAGGAGTCATGCATATGATTTGGCACCGAGAGCCTGCCAAACTTTAAAGACCTTACAGCAATGTCTATATATACATCCCTTGTCAAATAAACAACATTTTACACAGGGAATGGGCAGGTTAGCTGGGGCTAATAATGCCCCTTTCAATCAGCGGGGGCCTCAAAAAGCACGACTGGATTTGATGGTGGATTCTGGGAGAGCTGAGTTAGCTTCCCATATAACCCAGTGTCTTATTCTCGCACCAGGTCCAGGAAAAAAATGTGGCAGAGCGCACCAACACCCCTATGTCAGGGTCTGAGGTATCGTTACCATGGCGCAAGTAAAACATTATGACCACCAACGTAAGCAACCAGAGATTGTGTAATGTGCCGTCTGACTCATCCACAGAGAGCAATCACCGGCTATAGCATTCACAACTACAGGTATAGCAGCACAAATGCATTGGACCAGTCGCGTCTGGATGCCAATGTAGGCATGCGAAGCCAGGAGCAACACTTGGGTCAATGTCGTACGCCATGGTTTTTCTAGCAATGCTGGGAAATTTGCCACCTATATGCGCCGCATAAGGATGTATGACATATACAGTGACATAATGTCATGACTCTAGGCTGGCTCTCATTACCGTGAAAAAAAACAAAACAAAAGGCAAATTGGCTCTTGGGCGGGTTGCATGATGAACCAGCAGTGGCCCAAACCAAAAACAAGCACTGGAAACGCTTTGCCGACAACCGGTAATAGACAGACAAGGATGGGCTGTCTGCACTGGGGGAGGGGTGGATAAAGGATGAGTTGAGGGAAAGACTGGAAAAGGGGGATAGGACAGTGGAAAGGAGGGAGGGGGCGGCGGGGGTGCAAGGCAGGCGATGGTGAAGGGAGACGCAGCCAATGCGGTCGTCTGTGGGTTTAACTCCCTCCAGATTCCTCCAGCTGGCAGGTAGAGCACATTTCCCAAGTACTATCCTCACCAGCGAATACAGTATATAGCTTCAAATACCATTCAAGGTCTTTCCTCAATATTCAGCAACATCACCCTCTTAAACATCCTCACCGACTGCCAGGTTTGTATGTACATGCATCACACCAAATGGGATTAGAGAAATCTGATTAAAGCAGAGTGACTGCAGAAGCGAAATTCAAACCATACTTAAGAAAGTACTTAAAATATAGGATTATGGTGTCCTGCTAAGCTAGCCTTACATGTGAAACGTTCAGGCAGTTAAGGGAAAAGATCAGATTACATCATTAAATTTGAATAATTCAGTAAATTAAAATTACATGATCGCAATTACAAATTCTCAGCCCTCTCTCTGCTCCTTGACCCCTGCTGCCTGTCTAAAAATTTTTGCTCTCCACTCCTCCTGTAACACACACACACACACACACACACACACACCTCTGCAGTTGCGCGCACACCACAAGCATACACACCACTTCCCTCTGAACACAGCAGGTGGTGGCAGACACCCCAGCACCATTCCCTGTGAATGACGGGTGGTGGGATGTAAAAACACGAAGGGTGTAGTTGAACTGATCGGTGGTGAAATGTTTCTTTCAAAAAAAAAAAAAAAAAAAGAAATAAAAAAGCTCAAAATGAGGCGAAAAAAGCAAGGCGAAGATGAGGGAGTTACTTTGTCGGTGAGGGGGGGGGGGGGAAGTTGCAAAAATATCCCATCAAAAAACAGATGTTTAATTCAAAAGCATTTCATCATCATGCTCACCCTTTCTCGTGGTGTCTGAATGGTTATTTGCAGGGGCAAAGACAGCATCTCTTTGGATAGGTATTATTCTCAGCAGGCTGTGTATTTAGAACGCCATTATATATTCAGCTTGTGCTTATTTTCTGATGTTTTTTTGAGGATAGGTGCCGTATAGTGTGCGATGACTGCATGAATCCTTACCAACTTTGCCTGGCGGCTGTTAGGGAGGCTTCACCAGAAACGGTTAAATATTTAAACACTGCTGTGAGATCTCATTAAAAACGGCACATCAGCCCCCATAAAGCCCCTACAGCACTCCCTCACACACTCCCAAAAACCCAGTTAGAACTCAGCAGTGTGTGACAAAACAGTTATTGTCTATTTACTGTGGAGAACCTGTGATAAATCACCATATCCTGTCAAATACGGCAGCTGGCAGCGGGGTTGACGAGTGGTAAGTCGTCGTATTAGGCGAAGGAAATGATTGAGATTCAGTTGTGTTTTGACAGCGGCAGACAAGCCGAACTATGCTAAAAACAAACTATGATGACAACTAGACCAGACTAATATTTCCATAACACACATATGAAAACAAGGCAGAGAACAAACTTTGTTCTCTCTGGAGTCTTCTCGCCTTCGCACAAAATCTGGGCAATTATTCCAACACTATTGTTGGGGGCCTCCCTATTTTTAGCTTGGCTGCCCTCTTAGATAAATTGATTTCCTGTTGAGAACTTGGAATGCTCCTTGTGTGCCATGTCCCCCTCCTCTCCACCCCCCCCCAACCAACACACCAATACCATCCTTCTTCCCCCAGAGGAATAAATCAAAGGCAACCCTGCCAAGTTCTACGCAGCTGTGCATGTGCATCTCTTTTTATACTTGAAAACGGTTTATTTTTGTTTCAGTTCCATTAATGCTTCGGCATGTCTCCTACTTCATCAGGCACCAGCAAACAGCTCAGAAGAGACTTGTTTGACAGGTGAGTAGCTGACTGACTTAAAGCACCTAAACTGACTCTCTCTCTCTCTCTCTCTCTCTCTCGCTCTCTTTCTCTCTCTCGCTCTCTCTCTCTCTCTCAGTCTCTGGTTTTGGTCTTTGACTTTGCATCTCGTGAGATGCAGAAATCTGTCTTTTTGCAGCAGTCCCCACCTCAGGATGGCTGGGTCAAAACAGACGAAGCCCTCAGACTGCGAGACAATGTTTAAACACCCGGCGCTGCACATAAATAAAAGTAGAGCAACTTGATCCCGGATTCCTCTGGTGGTGTCAGGGGAGCCACTAGTCTTTGATGAACACTACCAAAGACAGATGCATGTTGGTTGGGGGAAGCTGCACTTGCTGGGAAAGAAGAAATTGCAGTGCATGGTTGACAAAGAAAGTGAGAATAATAAGGAATATGAATCATTAAAGAGAACAAATGTTTGCTCAGTGGAGCAACTTTGTGAAAGTGAGCCGCACGCTGTTATATATCTAAACCGCCTTTCAATTATAACGCTCCGCATCGAACGAGTGTTCATTATGAATGCATTTCCTAAAAGGAGGTGACCTGCGATCTGGTGAGGCTTTGCTGGCGTGGTCACACACTGTATCAGAGGCGCTTGAGAGAGAAGAGTTTCGGGGCGTGAGGACAGATCTTGGTGTTGAGAGAGAGAGACAAGGAGGGGGAAGAGGCAGAGAGACACAAATGAGGGAAACATACCTCCAGATCTCAGTTTCTTATCCTGACTAAGCCATGTGAATCCCTTTACACCCATT
>CAAKHG010050199.1:24760-38724 GCA_901007715.1 Dactylopterus volitans
GACACATGGTCAGGTTAATGTGAACTAAGAGCTGTTGTCTGTCACATATGCACACTGCACACACTCACTCACTCTCTCTCTCTCTCTCTCTCTCTCTCAGACCCACACACACACACCCACAGACACACACACAAACACATGCGCTAATTCCCAGTATGGCTATGCTTTATTGATGGAGAGACATGGCTGCATATCTAATGGCGTTACAGAGTAAGAGTGAAGAGGCTGCTGGGTGTGATCCATTTATATGCATGCTAATAACAGACCACACTGGGCCTCAGACGAGCAGGGAGATCTCTCTTTAATCAACCATCCATCATTAAGATGTGACTTTCCCCTCAGACACAGTGCATCATTACTCTGCTTGCACACATGCACAAACCACACTTAAAAACACTTTAGCTGCCATTGTTCCTGTCTTTCATCACCTCTACATGGAGCATCAGCTGCACTGGCCGGAGCTAAAGAAAGTCTGCAAACTTTAACGATGGCACAGCTCCGTTAAAAAGGGGTCTTTGTTGGCCAGACTTCTCTTTCGCTAATGAAGCATGTAAGGAAAGCTCGCTCCCCCTCCGTAAAAAAATGCTGACCTGACCATTTGTCTACGCACAGCTTATGAGATCATTGATGGAGCTGTGAATTCCTGCACAGTAAATGTCACCCTCGTGTTCTGGGCGAAGATGGCCTCAGGAGTCCTGCAGCGGTTTGAGGGTCAGGGTTGAGGTCAGGATAGAAGGTCTCAAGTGGCCCTGCGGTCACACAGCCTCTTGTTTCTCTTAGAGGAGGGGCCGGGCGGTGAGCTTTGGCTTTTCGCCCAAGGAATGAAAGCATTGTGGGGCCCTTCTGTTCTTGGAATGCCAATTTTTTTTTTTTTTTCGCAGGTTTGAACCCACCAGAAGAAAAGAGAGAAAAATAAGTGCATTTGAATAGTGTAGTTTGAGGGATCGGTCAAGGAGAGTCAAGGAAGTCAAACCTGTCACTGACATGTCACTACAGTGTTTAATATTATGGTAGTTAGCCGATCTTGATTTTCTTTTAGATATTCAAGCCTAAGAATTTGTATGGGCAGAGCACATTTCTGGTTCTTTTGTGAGACTTTCTTGTGCGCATGTGCAAATTGTTAAAGTTTGCTGGAGAAGTCGGGGCAGAGACGAGATCAAGACATTCGGGAGCATCAACTCCATTCACACTCATCAAGTCTCCGAGACACACATGCGCGCAGTCATACAACTTGCCCACACTCATTCGTACTAAGACCTACATATGGCACACTGTGAGCAGGCGATTTGGGCAGCTGGCTGGTATTAAATTGGATCTGCAGGTTCCCCACTGTTCAATGAGACTTAAAGCCATATTAAAGGCATCTCCTACTGACTGGCACCAGTGGGACAGCATGGACAGTGGCCAAGGAAAGCAGCCCGGTGCCAGACACACCCCTGGAGGACTGCATCTGCTCTCGCCCTGCTGTTGAGCATCCCATGCACAGTGCTACTATGTGTTGTAACACGGGACAACGGTGCTCCACATGGGTAATAAATTAACCCATCTCTGATTATATGCATTAGCGCTTTATGTGCCTTTATGGGCAGTGAAACAAAGGAGATAGTGTGTGTTTATGTTTGCAGAAGTCACCTTTTTTGATTGATAGCTGAGCACATAAACGCCCAAATCCCTGTGTCTGCTGACATTTGACTCCTAAGTGGTGATCCCCTCCCTTCTTTTAGAATTTATGTCAAGCCATATTTAATCCATTCAAGCGCTTGTAGGAGGAAGGAGCGTGTTTTTGCGCTTCCAGTGGCTGCTCGAGACCGGCCGCTCGGCGCGCTGCAGATTGCGTGGGCAGATGCGGCTTTATGTGCCAAGCTCATTTTTATCACCGGCTTGTACAATACACCCGCGACATAAAGCTAGCGGTGCGGTCAAGCCTGAAAGAAGTGAGAAGGGGTGCTTGTGGAGTCATTTCCCTTTGTATCTCACGCATAATTGCGGCAGCCTCGTTTCCTGCCAAAACAACTACGGAGGCTTAATTTCAGAGGTGATTAAAAATGTTGTTTGAGCGAGCGGGAATGCTTGAACGAGTGTGTATCATTTTTTGCGCGGGCAGCCATCTTTTTGCCAACTACGTGCGTGCGAGTATGCGTTTCTGACCAGCATCAACATGCAAGGGCTGATGAAGAAAAAACCTGTCTCTCAAACTGCCACTTTGGCGGTGGCCCTGGGAGAATAGGGAGGATAATGCGAGTGGTCTAATAAGTTTGTTTGGCTTGTTAGTCTGATTGTTTTCTCACAAAGCTAATTAACTGTCTTGGCCTTGGGGACCCTCCGTCCTATATCCCACTATCACTAGCCGTCCACACACACCCACACACAAATATACACATTCATCTATCCATCCCCACCTTGCTCACCCCTCAAGCCTCCTCGTCTCTCACCCTCACCGGCAGCAGCTCTCTGTCTCTCTGTCTTTGGTTGCTGTCATGTGTAAATTGATGGAGGGTCTAGTGATTGTCTGTATGGTCCCAAGGTGCCTTTCCCCACTACACAGACATCCTCCGGATTCTTCCTGGCCCACAGTTGATTACGATAAATCAATTTGAGGGGTCAAACACTTGGACTGGGGCAGTGTCATCTCCAGCGGCTGTGGGTGTGAGTTGGCCCAGAAAAGGGGGCTTTTCCCGGAAACCCCGCTGACCCCTCAACCGCTCTCGTTTCCGCGGTGAGACCTTCATTAAGGGACAAATCTGTTCCTGGAGTTAAAGGGGGGGGAAAAAAAGAAAAAGGCAAGGTAGAGACAAGTGGGGGGATGCTCTTGCTTTTCATCACGTCTCTCTCCTTTCTACCTTTTGGTGGCCTTATTTCTCTGTCTGGTCGGGCTGGAAACTGACACATAACAGCAGAGCAGAGCAATAACGCCATCCCCGTGGCCTGTACAGCAAATAATACCAGAGATTTAATCAATGGCTGAGAGGAAAAGCAGGGCCAAATCAATAGATGCCTGGCTGTTTGCGCCCCTGCTTTGAAGGTGAGTTCAGGCCTTGCTACATAAATTGGACTAATTGAAGAGCATGCTAGGAAACAAGCCCTTTACAAAGTGTGCCTGTATTGGCATGATACTTTTACAACTATGTGTGGAATTCATCAGCCCAGACATGCAGAGGCTCAGATAACAAGCTGCCATAACTCACGCAAAATGTGCATCCACACTCATTTAGGTGATAAGAGTGCTGCAGCATCAACAGCAGCTTGCTCACATTTTATTTTCTAAGTCGGAATAAATGTTCTCTGTCGTTTATCTATCACATCAGTGATCTATGATTCCATACTGTACGTTGCACGCGAGCGTTAAAACGGCCCCTCACGTTCGGAGCTGGGGACATAAATCCATCGACAGTGATACATCTCATCAGCACAGACAACAAATTAAAAACAGTCACCCATGAGACACTGTTCAATAAATTGGCCTTATTTTCAGGGAAAATTGGGGCAATCTCAACACAAAACAATCAATCAAGGTAAATGATCCTGCTATTCACAAATCTGTCACTGTGGAGCATTGCTGTATTAACCAGTGGACCTATTGGTTAGTCAAGTTGAGATCTTCTCTGAGACCTCATTCCATCTAAGGTCTCTCATGGGGGGTGGGGCCCCTGAAGTCTTAGTCCTCTGGCTGGCCTTAATTAATAAGTTTGGTCATAATGGCGAGAACAACAGGAGGTGTTAACCCTGTTAGCAGAGTGGCATGTTACAGCGGTCGGCTCTTCGGAAAGGGGGGAGAATTAAAAGATCTCTGCTCTTGGATTGGCTCACAATGCACCGGGAAGGAGATTTGAGTCCAAATGAAATGATTGTATCAGATAGAAATCAATAGCAATCCATGCCTTTCTTAATCCTGCACTAGCTCCCAGATCACTCCCCGGTGCAGGCAATCTCTCAGCCATCATTACGACACGCAGATCGATAGTGAGCAGCGAGGCCTTTGGTTAAGTTTCTGGCCACACTGCAAAAGTAGGAGAGGGGAAAGGAAAGACAAGACAAGATGATGAGAGAGGCCAAAGGGTGTTAGCATGGGTTTGGCTGTCTGACACAGTGCAACACAGTTGCTAGAGGTAATTAACAAGAGAAGACAGAAGAAAACAGTTAATCTACCTTGTGAAAAAAAAACAAAAAAAACAACAAAAAACCCCAACAACTTTAAATCCTGCCAAAGCTCTAAAGTACAAAATCTATTGTTGTGTTATTATCTCAAAATAGGGGATTTGAGTTAAGCGCCAAACAGACTTTGCTTCAAGAGATGGATGATGAAGCTTGGAACTGTGTTTTATGGTTGAAATCAGAACAGGTGCACATCATCTATCAAGGCATAATAAAATTTTACAAAGTACTTTGTTGTCTGCAATACTCCTGACATTCTGTTTCAGTTTATTTCACAAGCAAACAAAATAGACCATCTCATACGTCTCACTGGCAAAATCTCAAGGGGATGCGAATGGGAAAAAAAAAATAACAACAACAAGCAAAAACAGGCTGGAGTTATTATGGGGGATTTTGGTTGTGTGGTGATTGCGTTCATGTGATGCAAAACAACAACAACAACAACAACAACAACAACAACAACAACAACAACAACAACAACATACAACAACAACAACAACAACAACAATGCAACAATGATCAAAATCTTCCCAGACTGGGAGCATCACCTGCGGAAGAAAAAAAAAAAAAAGCACAGCAAATTAAATGATTTTGATGAGATGTGCACAAAACTCAGGTTGTCATGCTCGGAAAAATTAATTGGTGTGTTTATCATTAACATTAGTGGCCTGAACAGCAGGAGGATCCATCATTAACACCGGTGGCCTGAGCAACTGGAAGTGCAGAGAAAAGTGCCTCTGGCTCCTGCTTTCTGTGTTTTGTAGTCAAGCCACAATGTCTGCTTAAAACCCCTCAATTAAAAACGGCGAGTTGGGCACTGCTTTAATGATAGCTGTGATTTTAATCAGCAGCATGGTGTTGCTAGCAGGTCCTTGAGGTCTGGAGGCCTCACTGCACACAGCAACTTATCTCTTTCTTAAAGCTCTCTTTCTAATTTCGCACCTCCGTCAAAGTCTGCTCTCCCAGCGCTCCTCTTCCTCCTCTTACACCTTCCCTGACAGAACTTGCATACATATTGGGGGGAAGAAAAAAAAAGTAATTAATTCCAATTGCATCAATATTCCGCTCATGAGCGGCAAACACAAGCTGGGAGACCTGGTGCAGGAAATCTCAGTGATAGAAGGGGATACGAGTGGGATGATAGATAGAAAAAAGAAAGAAGGGAAGAAGGATTGTTTGCTTTTTCCCTGTTCTCTCTCTCTCTCTCTCTCTCTCTCTCTCTCTTTCTCTCTCTCGCTCTCTCTCTCTCTGTCTCTCTCTCTTTCTCTCTCTTTCTCTCTCTCTCTCCCTCTTCCCTCCTGCTCCTCTTCCTCCTCCCCGCAGTTCTCCCACACACTCCTCCTCCTTCCCACTGCATCCCTCCCTCCTCCTTTCATTCCCCATTACTCAGTCATACGCTCCTCTTTTGCTTCCTTTCATACCGAAACATCTCTCAGTTTCAAACTCCCTCTATCTACAGCTCTTCTCTGCTGTTTCTCTTTCCCCAATGAATTTGTGCCTTGCTGCATATAGCCTGATGAGAGGGAGGGAGGGAGGGAGGCAGAGCGCAGGAAAGAGCTGGGGGAAGGGTATGGAGAGGGAGGAGACAGCCTGAGAGGGGGATGGGAAGAGACAGAGGGAGGGAAGCAGCAGTAGAAGAAGACATGCGGAGAGAAGGGCAGGAGGAATGCAGCCTTCTTGAATGTCTGCCACTCTTGCACAAACTGCTCCCTGTTTAAAACGAGGAAAATCCAGAGATGATTCTGCAGTGTAAATAGTCATGTAACTGAGGCTCTGACTAAGAAATGCAGAGCAGCAGGGCGGGGCGAGCCCATTTTCGACTGCCATAATGGTTTTTCTCATCACACATCAAATGGCTGAGGCGTGTGTGTGTCTGTCTGTGTGTGTGTGTGTGTTTAGTGGGCCAATTTTAAATGATCACATGAGCCAACTAAGAGATCGGCGCTCTGGCATGTTCCTTTGATGCCACATGCAATCTTGTAGTCACAGACACACACACACACACACACACACTTGCAGCTGCATTGGATCGGTAGCAGTTTCATAACCAGTGGAGTGTCGCTGCAAGTAGACGAGCCAGGGAGGAGGTAGAAGTTACTCCAGCACCCTCCTCCTCTTGTTCTGCGCACACGCGTGTTCACACAGAAACCACACCGGGCGCGTGTAAACATCGTCTCAATTCCCATCATCATTAAGACAGCACATAGAGACACACAGAAGACCGTCAGTTTTCGGATTTTAATGCGATTTTGAAGTAATCCTTTTTGGTTTGGATTAAGCTCCGCGATGAATCGAGGGGTTGCAACGGTATCTGGTGCAGAGCGAGAGGGAAAGGTATGGAGATGAGAGGCAGGCGGCTAGAATGAGAGGAGGCAGGAGGAGAGAGGCTGAGGGTTGTTTTTTTTCCCCTCCTTCTTTGCTCTCCTTGCCTGTTTGAAAAAAAAAAAGAAGAAGAAGAAGAAGCCCAGTGAGTTAAGAGAGGAGGCAGTGGATGTTATTGAGTTAAGCAGACAGTGCTGGAGAGAGGGCGGGAGAACAGTGGGAGCAGAGAGACTGTTAGATAGATGAGAGGATGATTGCTGTGCTGTGGCGCTCTGCCTGCTCCTGCTGCACAGTGGGCACCATATGGTCTCATAATGTATGGCGCACACGTCAAGTTTGTCTTGCCTCTAAAAACTTCCTCCTTTCCTCCCACCTCTCCACCCCCGCCGCCACCACCGCCACCCCCAACACATGCCTTGCCAGCCAATTACTTCACCCAAGAGATAGACTATTAGATGTACACACACACACACACTCACTATGCATCCCATTAGGCGGAGAGCACCCCGCTGACATGCACCCGTGCCGCAGTCAAAATAAAAGGTATACCTGCAGCATACATATGGGTGTTAATACATGGTGGAATAAGCGGCCCCATTCCCCTTCTAATGGGAAACAAGATTGATATAGGCAGAAAAAAAAAAATTTTCTCAAGATGTCACTTTGTCCCTGCTCATTCCACTTTAAATATTTAAAGCAGCCGTGGTATGTTTGTTGTTTTTGGGGGGTTTTTTTCCATTATGTTATCACTGAATTGTTGATTTTTTTTTTTTCTGATGCAAATGAGAGCTCGGTGAAGACACAGAGCCGCAGCAGCAGAGCACAGACGCGAAACGGTCGATCCCAGAATGCATGCGTGATGTATGCTGACAGTGATGCACATGCAAGTGAATGCGAGTTGATTTCTGACTGGGGAATATGGCGTGTAAAACAGTGTCGTCTGGTTTCAAGGTGTGACGGCTGCTCTGTGACAGTGTATGTTTGTTTGTGGGTGGTTATGCATGTTGCCATGCAGTTCTCTGCCTCTCCGGCATGTGCTTTTGTCTGTGGGAGTGATGGATAGCAGGCAGGCAGCTAATGTGATTTAGATGCTCCACTAAGTGTGTGTGTGTGTGTTTGTGTGTGTTGGTGTGTGTGTGTGTGTGCGTGTGTGTGTTCGCGCGCACACGCACACGCATTTGTGCGTGTGCCGTGCATACGTGCATGTCCCATCCACGTGTGCGCAGCTGAATCTGCAGTGTATTTTTGTGTATCTACCTCCCTCGCTCCCTCCTCTCCTTTTTTTCTCTCCTCCTCCCTCCTCTCCCTCCCCCATCATTTTTTTCCCCTGTGCTCTGCAGTTTTTTGACTCTGAGCAAATAAATAGGGGGAGGAGGGGGCGGGTGAAGGTGGCGGGGTGGGTGGTTTGTGGCGAATCTGCTCCCTCACTGTCACCGTGGAGAACAAGAGCATGAGGAAGGAGGTGAAGAGGAAAGTAGAGGTGGAGGGGAAGATGATGGTTTCTCACTAAGACCACACTGATGGGTTATTGTGAGCCAATTATGTCCCATTCCTGCTAGGAAAATCTCACAGCTTATTCACACACACACACACACACACACACACACACACACACACACACACACACACAAGCGTCAGCAAAAGAAGTGCTTTTTCTCCTTGGAGCTCGAGCAGTGAAGAGCCTCAGTTTTATCTGCATGCAATATCTTGCAAGAAAAAAGGACACGTTTACAGTGACATACTGTTCCCTCACACTAAGTACACCCTCCTTTTAAAAAAAAAATATATTTTTTTCAACTCCACGGAGTAAAATCTGTCAACCTGTATGTCGACTTGAAGCCATTAAAAAAAAAATGCAAAACCAACAACACTAGATATCTTTTTTTCAGCAAAGCAAATCGTCAGCATGATGATGTTTGGTCGTTGGATTTCTTCTTCTTTGATCACCTTCAAAAAAAAGCTGACACCACCGGGTTTGTTCGCCAAGAATGACCAGTTTTCTTTGTGATTCAAAAGTGCAGACAAAGTGCATAGTAGATTGTTATCATCAGACAGTACGGTTACCTTCTCACATCACAGTGGTATCAAGACCGTGGAGAAACTGAGCTTTAGTTTGGGAGCAGAGCTGCAAAGCCGTGTTTAAATAACTTATATTGACTCAATCACATTTCCGTCAAACACAGATGTTTCCCAGTTTCCCTGCAACAGACTGCAGAGGGATCACTGTGGTGCCGGGTTTCGGGACTGCTCAAAATACTGTGTTTGGTGTATTTTGGTGAACGCAGTGATGAGCTTCCCGTGCATCTTTGGTCGGAGCAGAAATTTGAATTTTGCTGTGTCAGCAAAAACCAAAAAGCAAAAAATTTTGGATCCAGACCTTTTTTACCGCGAACTCAGGTGTGAATTCTCACACGTCTGATTTTTTTTTTTTATTTTACTAACCTTCTACTGTACAGCTGGCAGGTAATAGAATGTCTGGTCAGGATGTGTGTGTTTACACATACAGCCCTTCCGGATAACGTCTAGATGAATATCGGGAGTGCGAGGCATGTTGTAAATGAGCTTTTGTAAAGCTGCTTTTCCAGTTATTTCAGCTTTTTTTTCTGTCAGGAAGTGGAAAGGGACCTGCCTTTTTGTTGCCTTGTTGCCGTGGCAACAGAATGGCCATCATCTGAGATGAAGGGGAGTGGTTTATTGATTGGCCTGTTATACTAATTAGGATTGAATTGTCCGGAAACTATCCACCTCTTCAGCCTATATGGCCTCATTGCGGCTTTATAAAAAGGTTTTATTTCCGCCATTTTTAATTCATTTCAGTCTGTAACTAAAAGCAGGTGACAACTGTTTTCCTACAATCTCTCATTTTTCCCTCCACCACATGAGTCCTGTGGCTACATAATTTACTCTCTGTATGTTACCAAAGCTCCAGTCATTCATCGCTTTTAACATATGACAGCCTTGTTAATTAACTCACAGAAATAGTCGTCCCTGCATAATTGATTAATTCCAATGAAGCATTTCATTTCGCCGTGTTCTTTGTTTGACCGTGCAAGCATGTTAGATTGGGTTTGATATTTGTTCCTGAGAAACACCAAGCACCTTGCGGGTAGGCACGTTTTTCTGACCCAGATCCAACTCCTTTCATATCAGGTATCTGCTGCCACCCAAGCTCGAGCCCGCACCTCCATTTACCACAAGCAATGCTGATTTCATGTTTATCTCGTGCATCGGAACATATGCGCAGCCATTCGACTTGTGTTGCATCAAAGGAACATTTGACAGTTTTCGTAAACCATCCAAATTATAAAGGTCGTAGTTCAACTGATAAGCTCGAGTCATTGATGTGATATGATGGGAGAGGTTTGACTGCAGAGTGCAACTCCTGTAATCGATCCATTAGAGAGAAGACCTCTCACTTTGTTGGAGCTACAGCAACTCTCACACCAATTACAAATAGGCTGTAGAGTTGAGCATCTAGCTTGGATTTGAGCCTTAGCTTGGATGCATGAAGCCGGCAGCAGTTTTTCTTTTTTTTTTTAATTGTTGCCTTTCATCAAATAACTCGTAACCGAAAAAGCAACGGGTCAGTGTTGGCTAAAAACGATTAGGTGCTAGCTGAATGGTTTGCACTCTGCTGCCTGTGAAAAACGGAATGCTGAGAGCAGAGTTGAGCACATCGCCAACAAGGAAGTCAAAGTTCAGAGTTACTCACATCCATGTACCCAAATACTTTTTTTTTTTTTTTTTAACACTCTTTATTTTCACTCCTAAATAAGAGTTGCACTGTGGGATGAAGTAGAGCAGCCTTGGCAGCACTAGCGGACCGAGGACAAACGCAGTTGTGTCCTGAGATCTTTTCACAACAGAATCACACACGGCCTCAGAGTCGGTCCTCGTGAGCCTAGTTTACTTCCTGGTTCAGCTCATGGTGCAGCTGAAGGTGACAGCGTGGTTTACAGTCCTTATCTTATCGGGCTATTCATTGGCTCTGCAACATAAATGTCATGACGAAACACACACACGCGCATACACTGCCTTGTTCCCCTTTGCATGCATGGTCAGCACGTACATTGCTGCACTTTTGTCACTTTTCAAATTATTTTATCGTTTGATTACTGAGTTACGGTCCAGCAGAGCATTTCAGTGATCTGTCGTCCTTCGTTTACCAGCTCACTTCCTTGAAAATTAAAGTTGGGCAACAGCGCGGCTGTATGACTTGCCAAATCTGAATGTGTCATCATTGATTGATTGATTTGCTGAAGAAGCATGAGGTGCTTTTTTTTGGTTGTTGTTGTTGTTGTAGCACGTTCGTGATGTTTTGACAGAGTAAACGTTAGTTCGTGATCAAATTTAACAAATGTAGAACTTTCATACATTGTGAGGCAGAGTGGCGTTTTCTCATGCTCGTCCTTAACGTCTATTCTGGGAAAACTAAGACTGTATTACTGACATGCCGGACACTAATCTAAGTTGGATTTCTTCATATTCCACTTAGTCAGTTTCACTCATCTTCGGGTCAGTTTAAACCGGTGTGATCTGGTAATGAAGCATGCAAGCACATTTCTACACGCAGTTTATAATTTGCCAAGACACAATTGCCATGGACACTAATCAACCAGAGAGAGGAATGTTCCATGCTTGTGATATGAATATCTTAAAAGTCATGCTGGTATTTTCACAAGTTTGAAAATAGGTTGGTGGCCCCTCCTCTTCCTCTAAGTAGCAAAGATGTTGATCATTGAAGGTCAGAAGATTAGCATCATTTTGAATGTTTTGACCGTTATGCTGCGCTCATGACACAGCAGACGACAGGAAAATATGAGGCCTGATTCAGGTGGATTTTTTGTTTTGCTTGGAAAGTTGTGAGGAAATTTAGTGCCCCGACCTGATGTCTGCAACTACAATTCTGCCATCCTCTGTCGTGACTGGTAAGACAGTTCAATTTCAAATGCCATTTAATTACTGCTGAAGAGTAATTTCAACCGCTGCAGGTGTCCAGGTGGTGGTCCAACATGATCTTGTGTACGCACTTTTTTCTGAGGTTGGAAATTCCCAAAGTGGGGTTACTAAGTTTATTTTCTCCTGAACATAGCATGAGAAAGTCATTGAGCTACTCAGCAAAGAACATCTGACGTGTTTTTCAGTGCACTGATGCACTCAAATTGACAAGTGTAAGTAGGGAAATACATGAAATGAGATGCTGGGCAAGTCTTATAAATCTGTGCTCTGGCGTTGCTAAAAGTAACAATATCTTTTTATTACTAATACTTTATGCATTTATGTATTTGTGTGTAAGCTGGGTGATGTGGTTGGGATAAATTGTTATCCTGCTGACACAATATTTTCAGCTCAAGTGTTACACCTCCCACTGTTTTGTGTGGCACATATTATTAATTTGAAAAAAAAATAGGACTTGATTGAAATACATCATTTGGGAAACAACATCAAAAGAAAGTATCTGATCACGTCACTGCGATTCAACTTTGCTCAAAGGTGATGAATTATTCAACCTTGTCAACACAGTTCAGTAAACACAAAATTACTTTAGGTCTTGTTCATGAGTCATTTCTAAGAAAGACTATAGTTAACAAAAATGTCAAGAATAAGCATAGCTATCACAATGAAGGGAAAGTGTTGCTTACTGAGCTCTACAAATGGATGAAAAATTACAGTAAAAGCCCCAATAAATGAGTGTACAAAGATAACAGTTATGGATACCACACATGAAATGTAGTGTTCCATGCACAACAGAGGGGCTGGTGATTGGTTTGTGTATGAAAATGATGTGAATCAGATGTGAGACCTTGTCCCCGTTTGAACACCCCGCACTTGGCTCTTCATTGTCATCAGCAAAACATCAAAGTGGGGAATAGATTTTGAAAGATTGGTGTTCATCCCTCCAGGAGAATGCCGGCGACTTTGTAGAATCTGTGCCGTTAGACGCTAGTTTTACCTTTTTTTTAAAATGTCAGTTCTCTGTATAAATGCCCGTATTGTTTATGCATTTATGGGACCAAGTAAAAGAGACAAAGGAGATTCGTAGTCATAGACGACCCTGGTCAGGTGGCCTGACTAACCAGGACACACTGATCATTTGTTCATCAGGAGAAAAATAAGAAGTGAAGTCATGTGTGGGGCTGGCGAAGCATGTGTACAGTTAAACGCATGTTTGATCTTCAAATGTGGTCTTACAGTATTTATACTGCTTGAAGTCTAAGAGAAGAAAATAGCCTGTTTTTATTAAATTGAGTGTCAGACTCTACTCAAAACAGATGTTGCACCGTGAAGTGATTTTTAAAGAGGGCTTGAAGCCATTATTACAATAACCTGACACAACACTTTTTCTTCATTCATTTTTTTCCTCTTTTTTTTTAATGACCGC
The DNA here is from genome assembly GCA_901007715.1 of Dactylopterus volitans. NCBI lineage: Eukaryota > Metazoa > Chordata > Actinopteri > Syngnathiformes > Dactylopteridae > Dactylopterus > Dactylopterus volitans. The sequence goes on from CAAKHG010050199.1 coordinate 37,617, forward strand.
TTCTGTTTTAATTGTTTGCCAATTAATGTCACGGCAGAGTAATTGCTGTGTATTAGAGAGAACTATTGTGCTGTGAGTTGTTCTACCTTCTTGGAAAGGATGACTCATGCGTGTGCCGGCTTCCTTTTTTTTGAATATGCAAATACATGTTTGACGGTAATGTACAGTAGACACACCCTGGATGGCCGGACCAGTTTCGGTGGCAGACCTGAGCGACTCTGCCCCGAGCCAGACGCTCTCCCCTCGTCCTCCTCCACCTACTCTTTATCCCTCTCTGAAGCGTGAAGTTGGAGGCAGCAGGCTGCATGTGCTGTGATAGTGGTAATTGGTCTAAAGATGGAAAGTTAAGTCGCACTTCGTCACTGAACTAAAGAGCTGTTTGTTTCCAATGAGGGTTTTCAGCGAGCCTGGTTAGTAGCAATTAAACACCACAGTGTAACCCCCCCCCCCTCACACACACACACACACACATAAAGGAGAAGAGGGTCTGCATGATGAAGACAGCGTGGAGAGACTGGCACTGTTTGTCCGAGCTGAAAAGCGGAGCTCTGTCCTCTGCAAGTTCATTTTCAACAGAGCGGGGTAGCTAAGAATGGCTCCCCTCTTTGGTACCCCCACCGTCTGTGGAGGCGATTTTTTGGACTTGGAGTTTTTTATTAGCCTCTGTGGTCTGATTTGTTTAAGAGGAGGCAAAGTGCCAAGATGTGGCCTGGCTCCTATGTTGCTCCAGTGTGCGCGCTGGATTTGCCGGAGAAGACTGGGCACAGCAAAGCTAAAGTGGAGTCATCCAGAGTACACGCAGACGCACTCACAATGTACTTTTATGCACTCTGCACTGTGCTGTTATGCTATGCTGGCGAGTGCAAACAATTTCTCTTTTTCACAGTGATTACAGAAGACAAAAACAGGGGGGGGGGGGGATCAGCTCATGAAAGAAGAGCAAATGGAAGGGGGGAGGTGGGGTGTATTGCTCGCAAGGAAAGCTTGCAAAATGATCTCTCTGTTGCCTGGAGATATTTATTAACGGCACAGTTCCTTTTGAGGTGTGTCCAGTACTCACCTGTGTCTTTTTTAGTCTGTAGTCGGCAGTGCACTGAAATGAAATAAG
>CAAKHG010050201.1:2877-28650 GCA_901007715.1 Dactylopterus volitans
AATTGTTCACCAACCAATGAAATATGCAGCGTCTCGCCCAAGTGCAACTGTTAATGTGTGTGTGTGTGTGTGTGTGTGTGTGTATGTGCGCGCGCGTGTGTGTGTACTTGATGACTTGTACGTGCACCTACAAAAGACCAAAAAAAGGATTTTTCAACAGGGAGAGGAGATTTTCGGAAAGGTTTGGTTAGGTTTAGGGTAAAGGTTATGTTAGGCAGTTGGTTAAGATGGTTCGGGTTAGGGAAAGGGGCTGGGGAATGCATTTTGTCAATGACTGTCCTCAGTAAGACAGCTCTATAACGGTGTGTGTCTTCACACACAGGCGTACGCTGCACACGAGTGGACATGGACGCAGCTGTGAACATGCCTGCGTGTGTGCCTGTGTGTATGTCCGTCAGCACCATAGGATCTTAATTAACATGAGATGCAAGATGCCTTTATTGGAGCTGTGTTTGTTGAGTGCGTTGAGTTTCATAATGGAGACGGGGAAAAAGTAAGAGTCCAAATTGGGTGTTTTCTTTTGCAGAGACTAAGAGTAGTTTACATCTACATACTATACTAATGCAGGAGTTTAAAAATGCCAGTTACTGGAGTTTACGGTGGCAAGTTTTCAACCAATCGTAATTTTTTCGATCGGTTGACTGCACAGGAAGTTCCTTCCTGAAGTAGGAACTAAAGGGTTCCTCAGTTTATTGCTCTATAATGTTTAACACTGTAGCATAAATTAAACAGTTGTGGCATACCTTAAACTGTTAAGTTACTACAATTATTTCATTTAAAATTTTATCTGAAAAGCAATGAAGGCTGCCAGACGAATACTCCAGTTAAAAGTTACATATTTCCTTTTGACTTACGGAAAATATTCAAAAACTCAACATGATATCGCCGCACAATAACACAATGCAATTAAAATAATAAATGTTTACCATGGCCAATTAACAAACCCGTCCATAGACCTGTTTTAGAGAAAATTTGATAGGCAAATTGAAATGATAACAGTTGTATTGAATAATTTCCTGCTGTTTGTTTGCTGGTAGCCTCTCAGCAGATCATGTGATGAACCAGGAATTGTCCTGAAATGAATACTAGTGTCCCCCAATTTTTAAAATCACAACATAAAACCCCATTCCTTGCCAGTGATTTCAGTTCTATGCATCTGTGACCATATTCTGTTATCTTCTCCACATGTTTTGACATGTGTTTATGACCTGACCTTCTACTTTACCCCTCTCATTTGCTTGAGCTGCCATGTCTTATCACCCTATTAATTCAACCATTGATCATAAAGTCTAACAAACGGAACTGCTCTGCTTCAGTAACTGTATTTGGTTCCTCTATTCCGTTGCCTAGTACCCACAATGTCAGTGAGCTAGCAGTGCACATCCCTATTGAAGCAGGTAAATGGAGTTCGGCCCCAGATGGTTGTTACTTTTAATCATTTTTTTTTTAAATCATTGAGGATTTTACAGATTTCACATCACCATCGAACTTCATTAGAAGTGAAATTAACTTGCATAACTTGCATGCATGTATGCAGGGTGTAAAGATATCTCAACCCATCTGATGGAAGCTGATTGCTTATGTCTGTTTTGTTTCATTGTGGAAAAAATGTACTTGTATATGATTCACTTAATGTTAGAAAGAAAAATCAACAACTTTGAATGTTTACATTTTCTTCAACAACAGTTTCAAAAACAGCACACCTATTTTTTGGAAAGGTGCACACCATTGGGCATTTAGGCTGAAACGTTGACTAAATGAACAACAGTGTCTGAAGAAATGATTATGTATTGTATTGTTACTGAAGTTAGCATGCCAACCAACTAGCCCTACCGGCGCAGTCTTGTGATACCACTTTATACCTCAGGTGGTGACGGTGAGTCACTATAATGTCCACTTTACCCTCGGTTCACTTAAAAGGGTGAAGAAGTAGCACCGCCCGGAGACTAGGGCCGCTCTACTCATTTAGATTATTCTAACAAAGTGCCATTAAAGACAAAAAAAAAATGGACTGCTACCATGATCGTTCTATACCCAGAGCAAAGCAAGCTGTAATGGTAACTATCGGGTGAGACCTCATGTGAAAACTATAAGATTGTGATATTTTTCACCTGTTTCGGCAGTTTGGATTTCTTTTTCAATAATTTATGCTTGACTGATGCTTATGTGAGATTTAAAGAAGTTATGAGGCCCACCATTAAATGAACCCGTTAATTTAGATTCCACAGAGAAAATAGTGAAGCAAACGAGATGAGCGTGAAATGATGATTGAATGGGTAGTTACAAAGGCTCGGGCGTCTTTTGTGGCTCAGGAAGAAAATGACATCATGTCTGAGGTCAATGGGAGGACAGGAACATAAGTATAGAGTGTTTATTCCTCTCTGCTACAGTTACAATTAGGTCCTGTGTCTGGGGAGAGTGTGTTGAATTTTACCAGCCTATGCAAGTACATATTATCAGCTGCATTCATCATAAAGAACAACTGAAGCAAGACAGTATTACTGCTATTTGTTAATGCCAAAGACTACAGAGAGAGTTTACTGCTGCATAGTATGACACAGTGGATAGAGGACTTGACATTAGCATGAAGTTTCTTTATCACAAGAAATGCAGGGCTTTATCAGCTGGCAAAAAAGGCTGTCATGCTAAAATACCAATCAGCATATCAGAAAATTGATCTTATAATGACTCCAGTTCATCTTGCTGTCATTGTATCTTGGTTATTTACAGGACCTATCGCACAATTTAAGTCCAGATGGTGCTAATCATATCAGCATTGAGTGATAAGAAAGACCTTGAGAGGTGAATCATTTCTTATAAGTGCATGACTCTACAATAGATTTATAACAGCATATAATGTAGCCAGAATTGAAGGCAAAACTGTCAGGGATACTCTAAAAGCTTGGAAGACTTCAGGCTAATGTTGAAAAAAAAAAAAAAGTGGCCAAGACAATATTTGCTCATCCTGTTGCATTTCTTTGTAATGCAAGAGGGAGAAATTCAGCCAAAAATGAGTAATTCCTTTAGTAAACTTACTAAGCAGTCATGCAAGCGTATCACCCAAGTTGGAACTTAGCCTCAGACTGAGTTGATGGCAGAAGTATTGGGTTAATGGTTAAATGGCTGAGATAGAGTCTTTAAAGAGGCTTTCGAGAGGGGTACACTTTGATATCAGCGCTACCATCAGTGCCTTAACATCCTCACAGTGACAATGCTAACGTGCCATGTTCTGCTAATACTGTTTACAATGTTAAGTTAACAGAGCCGTGTTCGCTGTGCTAGCATTTGCAATTTTGCAACATTAAAATGCTATTCATTCAGTCATTCATTCAGGATACATACAAAAATTCAAGACAGCCGTAGTGATCTATAAAGCTATGCTTCTAGCATGGCCAAAAAAAATGGAAGTGGACGGGTGCCTAGAGGATTCGGTGGCGCCATACATGGATTGCTGCATTAATGTTTCGTGCCTTTTGGGGACCTTTGTGGCACGTCTTTTCCATTCTCCTTCAATTTCCTGTCATCCATCACTGTCAGCTATCCAAGAAAGCCATAAGACTCCACCCAAAAAAGGATGTCATTGTAACAGAGTCAGAAGAGCTGCAGCATGCAAACTGCAGAGGCATTCACCTGATGGTCAAGTAGCCTATCAACACTGGCTCACGTATACAACTGCAGTTTGTCACATGGTTCAAGTTGGTGTTGAGTTTTTAAGTGTCCTGATAAACTCATCCCTGGCAAAACATGGCAACATTTGGTTTGGACCACTTGATGTAAGCAACACTTTTTTTGTTTTGATGTACAAACACTGGTCTCCAACTTGTAGAGAGCTCATCTGGAGTCTTCATGCAGGAGTCAGGCCACTGGGAACCTCTGCACGCACACATCCACAATCAAGGATGTTGTGGAATTGGAGAACTGTTTAGGCAGGATATCCTGAAAAACACAATGTAAATTGACTCTCTTGAGCTGTTGGCCATTATGCAACAACGTACCGCGAGGAAGCGAGGCATCATCCAGTTACTGTTGAGTTAATGAATTATGCAGAATTGGGACCGTGCATTGATTCGATTTTTTACAGGCCAATGCGGCATTACAGACACGATCATTACTGCTGCGATTATGACAATAAACAAATAACAAGACATCCATCATCATCATGAACCAGAACGCAAAACGCCTTAAGAGCCATCTGATCAGTGTGCGTAATGATCCGGGCGTCTCCCTGGACTGCACTGCCCTCTAGTGGATGTCATCGTTAGCGCACGCTGCCGCCTGTGAAGTTTAAAGGTGAAGCGTCATTTCAGCGCGCGCGCGCACGCACACACACACACACACACGTTTGTATACATATACAAATGATAAAGTCTTTAATAAAGAAGGAGATGGCGCTTGGTGAGCTTCAGCTGACGTCTGCCTCGCGCCGCCCTGCTCCGGACCGGCTGCGGTGACTCCGGGTAAATCTGTAGCCTCCGGTGATTCCGCCTTCCCCGGCGCGCCGACGCCTCCCCGCCTCGCACGACTCCGGACAGAGAACATCAACATCCTCCACCAGCAGCGACACAGAAAGTGGCGCGTTATAGGATTTTGCCCTTTTTGTGTGAGCGCGCGCGTGTGTGTTTGTGTGTGTGTGTGTGTGTGTGTGTGCGGGCAGGGGGTGGGGGGGGCGAAATGACGGCGCAGAAGAACTTTGCAGATGTCACAACTCAGATATTACAGGAGGCGCCCGCCGCCAGGAAGAATCTGGGTGACAACCAAAGCAGTCTGCTGCGCGTCGCCGATTACTGCGAGAGCAATTACCTCCAGGTGAGTAGGAGCCTCGGCGAGCGTCTCCGCTTGCTGCTCTGGAAGTTCGTAGGCATGTTCAGAACGTCTCACTGGTGGTTGTACATCCGCTAACTGCAGGCGGAGGACCCAAGCAAGGCGGCGGCAGAGGCCAAAGCCCTGGCCACCCAGGCCCTGGCCAGCGTGACCTACCAGATCAACAGCGTGGCCAGCAGCCTGGTGAGCCTGCTGGACTCGCAGGCCATGCAGATCAAGGACCTGGAGTCCTCAGTCAACCTGCTGTCACTGGTGAGCGTCGGATTCCACCCACGACACTCAACACGCGCACAAGAAGTGCACACGATGGCCTAATCAGTTAGTCTGTCTTTAATTAGTCAATAAACAAGCCAAAAAAAAAAAAAAAGTATCCAAAGCCAACTATACCAATTGTACAAATGCACTGAGGAAGAGGTGGTTTTATTATGTTTCAGTTTAATAAATTGGAATGTGTAACCTCCCAAAACACTGTTAGAAATGAAATAAGAACCAGACATTCAATAAAGCTCAGTGAATCACCAGTATTAAAACCTACACAGGCATCCGGCGTGAAGGTTTGTGTCGTCGTTTTACTTGGTCACATGCTGCACTTTTAATCCGTCGCATTAGTGTTACCAGAAGTTTACAGGGTTCTCTCTTAAACAGGAAAGTGGCAAAAGTTGGACCAAAACAACGGTACTTTTTTTTTTTTTTTACTGAAGCAACGTAAATTGGATCTCTCGATTGTTTGCATCCTGTTGTTTGTGATCAGTTGAGATGGTCTCAGACTTGAGCTAAATTCATACGCCGTCCATGACAGTCGGCGCGACGCAAGCGCCGTCATTCGCCCACATCCACGAGGGGTTCATGTGGAGCGTGAGACTGACCTCCAGAATGCTCATGCTCAGGTCCACACTCCTCCATGCACCGTTACCAGCCTTTGCTACTGCTCCAAACTCAAAGAAGAGCTCCAATCAGAGGTGAAAATCGTTGTCGTGTTTATCTTGCCATCAAAAGCCAACAGTTGGATGTCGGACACAAGTGACCTGTGGTGCTTCTTCTGTTAGCCTGCTAGCGCTCAGAAATCGTCTCTGCAGCTTTGGCGAACAGCATCATATGCTGCAAATCTACTGGCAATTTTCTCCCTAGAAAACAATTGAAGGCATCTTAAAATTGCTCATTCACAGTTTTAGACTAAAACGTGCACCGCGACGGGGCTGCTGCAGAAATACATGAAGCCAGGAAAGTGTAGTATGAATGAAAATGAATATGAACGCGTGTCTGATTGAGGCTGCTCTTTCTGCACTGTGGTCCAGGCTGCAGCCATCCACTACGAGAAGGTGGCCAGGAGAGAGATTGGTGTTTTTACCACCTCCAAAAACAAGAGCCGATCCAAGCTTTTGACCCCACCGGCCGCAGGCAAAGAGGCAGAGAAAATCTACTCGAGAGTGGCAATATCATACTCAGTCCTGGACTCCGTCGGGCACTGTTTTCAGGTAAGTCGCGTTCGAAATTGAAAGACTGCACCGAAGACGCGCGACACATTTTTCGCTGCGCCTGGATAGTTGTTTGAATGTATCGTCCGTACAGAACAGTAAGTTCTCCCTTTTCCATAGCGCTGTCCCAGTATGATGCTGAATGTGATGTACAGCACTGGTCTGGTGTAGAGATGGATAATGTTATCCTTTGCCCACCTTCATTCATCGTCTCCTCACAGGTCCCCGAGCAGCAGCCCAGAACCAAAACAGAGACCGCAGAGAGTGTACAGAGCACGTCAGACACCCCCGTGTATGTAGTCCGCTCTCCTATTTTAAAAATGAATAGTAATTTACACTACAGATACCTATTAACATCAGGGGTCGGATACCAATATCATCTCACAATAAACATGAACATTATCTGACCGGTTTCTGCGCTACATTCAAATTAAAAGCAGGCTTTACGTTTTAGCCCCTTTGAGAGGTAACAACAAAGCCTGGGTCTTTAAGATAATCCGTCTAACTGCACCTCTAGAGTCCCCAAACGAGCAGTAGAAGCAATGCTCATTTGTTTAATCCGCATAAAAAAAGACCTGTGAAAATGGCACAGTGTGGTTTTACAAGGGTCACGTGCTGCAGTGTTTTGTTGCCACAAGGAGCTGCTGAACAACCTGCAGAGACAGCTGGAGTTGACAAGGAAACATCAAATAATAGCCCTTTTTTATTACTTGCAGATGATATGTGTTAATTAGTGTGATTTAGGGGAGTACCTGGGTTACTGTTGGAATCAAGCCAGGCTAGCTATTTTCTATCTGTGTCAAGGTAAGCCAAAGTAAGCTAATATTTAGTGCACAAACATGAGTGCTGCCAATATTCTCGGCTCATTCAAGAAAGGTGCACTTCTCACAATGCCAATTAAAAATCCAGTCTTTCTTGATTTTATGATTGCGCGTCATCACAGCTGAAAGCCTGTGTTTTGTTCATAGAACGAGTTTTGGGATTGCTGTGCCCACACCATCGGTCCCCACCTTGCCAAGTGACCAAACCAGTGACGGCCTGCCTCCTCCTCCTCCAGCTGCGGTGGATCCCAATATGCTGGCTCCTCCTCCGCCTCCCCCTTCTATGGAAGCTAACCTTCCCCCTCCATCTTCCTTGTCCTCACCTACATGTCTTCCTCCTCCTCCACCATCAAGCAGCTTTTATCCACCTCCATCAGCATCAGGAGCTGCCACCCTTCCACCTCCACCTCCACCAGTATCAGGAGCTGCCTCTCCGCCGCCTCCACCTCCACCAGCACCAGGAGCTGCTCCTCTGCCGCCTCCACCTCCACCTGCACCAGGAGCTGCTCCCCTGCCGCCTCCACCTCCACCTGCACCAGGAGCTGCTCCCCTGCCGCCTCCACCTCCACCAGCACCAGGAGCGGCTCCCCTGCCGCCTCCACCAGCACCAGGAGCTGCTCCTCTGCCGCCTCCTCCTCCACCAGCACCAGGAGCTGCTCCTCTGCCACCTCCACCTCCACCTCCACCAACATCAGGAGCCCCCCCTCCTCCTCCACCTCCTCCTCCTCCACCACCGCCTCTCCTACATTAACAAATTTCTGGTATAATTTCCAATTGGTGGCCTGCTCAGTTTAGCGCACGATGTGCAATATTTCTGAAATTTTATCACTGTTCTGCCTTTTTTGAGATCAACATTGTGAATAAAGAGAGGCTTGAATAAAACATGGGCTATGGTTTAAAGCTGTGCTGTTTCATCTCCGCTGCGTGGCACTGGACAACCCTCAGAAGATGTTTTTGGTTCTGTTTTTTTTTTTTTCAACTTGGGCAGAAACTTCCCTCAAAGCAAAACTTTCTGTGTCACAGAGCTGCGGATGAGATGTTTTCAACGTGTTTCAACACCACCCTGACTACATTCCAAAGAAGCAAGCTGAAACAGGGATTCTGGTGTTCTCCGATTTCCTTCTTAGGTGTGCATGTGTTGATTCGTGTTCGACCTCTGCCGCTGCGTTCCATCTCCCATCTGTGGGCGCCATCTCAGTGCTGAATCTCTTCAACGTGCTTTGTTCAGCTTTTTTTGGACTTCGGAGGAAGACCACGGTGCCAGGAAGCACTCGCCTCCTCAGTCCACTGCTGTTTGGCTTTGGTGTCCATCTCTCGCTCCATACACGACTTGCTTCGCTTTTATTTAAAAAAGGGCGCTCCAGCGTGCTTGCACCATTCTGTTGGTCAGTGAACTCCGCCCCCTGATCCTGACATGATCAGGTTCTTTGGCTAGACCAGCAGAGGAGTTGGTGCTTGGGCAGTCGAAAAAGCAAAGAACAGGCTAGGCTCTGGCTCCGAATTAGCACTGGAACCAGCTCATTGGAAAAGGGGTATCGGGGTCTTAATCTGTGAGAGTCACCTTAAAATCCAGTGGCCTTTAGCCAAATACTAGAGTCTGTTGTTCTGCTGTGTGCTAAGACTGGTGATAGTCTGCTACTTACAAAAACTCAGCTATGAGGCTATGAAGTCACTGTGAGTCTACTAATGACTTGTTCCCAATGGTAAGCTGCAGCATTAAACATTTGAAACACGAAATTAAATGAGTTAAATTAGACACTGAATTAGTCAAGAATGGCTTATCAAAACTTGTACATGGTTCTTCACTGTTGATATTTGATTCTGTTAAGTTGGGTGTCAGAAGCAGATCGTTTGAGGGTTTGTCCCATTGCATCCTGGTAGATGTAGGCTCCGCCTCCACAGCTCCACACCAGGACTTGAGCAGCTTTCCTCAATCAATATAGCTCACAAAGGGGAATCTTTCACTTTCAACTGACTACATGCGACATCAATACAGAGTGGACATACTAAATCAAAATCAGGTAATTTCCCTTTAAGCTACATCTCAACACATAACATGGCTATTCTCCATTTCCGGATCCCCATGTGGTCTGCTCGTATTGTTCTGTGATTTTCTGTTATCATTTTTATAACGAAACACATGACAGTAACTGTACAGTATGTGCATATGTTCTCCTCAGATATGAAGAGGAGTGGGAGGGTTTACCACGAATGCAGGCTGGCTTGACTGTAAGAAGGTCCTGTGTCTGATTTCCACCTGGAACGGAGCCCTTCTGTGCATAGTTTGCATGTTCTCTGCGTGTTCTTGTGGGTTTTCTCTGGTTTCGTCCCACCAGAGGCATATTTGGTGGGGTTGACCCAATGTGGCAGCGGCTCAGGACTAACCCTCCATTCCAACCTTAGAATTTCATTGTACATTTATTGTATAATGACAATAAAGTTGCTTTACCTTACCTTACCTTACCTTTTGGGTGAACTGTTATGTCTCAGCTGTGGGATAAACTGACAGCATGTCCCTGCTTCATAGCCATAGTCACCCTGCAAAGGATAGGATGGCATATGAGTGAATGGATCATGGCTCATATTGGGTTTAATTACAACTAAATAATCCACCATGTTGAGACATAAATTTAGATCAGGCGTTCGCAACCTTTTGCAAGCTGGCCCCCCGCAGAGCGGGTTCAATGCAGTTTGAGTGCTGCCCCCCCAACTACACCACCTTTCATTGATAGAGAGCCATAGGCTAGGCTATTATTGTTAGGCCAACACTATTATTCTGCCCTTGGTAGGATATAGAGCTGATTTCTAGCTTGGCAGATAGATAAACAGGTTCCTTAATAAACATCCAAGAGTCAACAGGTAAGTTTCAGATGTTTACTGTCAGAAGCATTGTGAACCTGCAATACAGAAATGAAATAAAATGTCACAATAGTAGTGTATTTGACTCTTTCTTTCACTTAAACAAAGACTGAGTCATTAATTATTATACACAAAACAAATATACAGAAACATATGCGGAAATTACTTTTGAATAGCCACTACAGATAACTGGTGATGAGCTTAATGCTAACTTAACATTAAAACCCTCACAGACCGGCTAACGCATTAGCATCGCTCCCGTTTTAAAGTTTACCACGCAAATTCTGAACATTTTCAGAAGACCATCACAGGTAAGTTCAACATAAAGAGGTAAGTATTACTTACAGACATATGCTCTTTAGGGTTCAGCAAAGAAAAGGTAAATGACTGACTTTCTTCACTGGAAAAGAAACTACGGCAAGTCTACATGGACAAAAGGCAAAATCAGTCAACATTCATCTAACTCTTCGAGGGGCAGCACAACTATTATTATTATTATTATTATTATTATTATTATTATTGCTATTATGAGCATCAGTAGTAGTAGGTAGGCCTATTATCATTACTAGGATATTGTTATAATTGGCAGTGGCACCAGACTTGCATCATCATCATCATTATTATTAATATTTGTAGTAGTAGTAGTGGTTGGCCTATCACTAGGTCTGTATGTATCTGCATTTTCTACAGAAGCTTGCACTGGTAGGTGATGTTAATGTTTACGTGAGTTAAAATGTGAGACCTGAGCCTGCTTTGCCTCGCAAAGATCCTCAACTCTTGGCGCAATGATTGATACATATAACCACAAATCACTGGACCTGGAGGACTGAGGCTCTCCTCGCTGCTCTGACTGCATGTGGGGCTGCTGCGCCTGCGCGAAGCTACCGTCAACCTGACCGCCTGAGAGCGCTTTGGGCCGGGGAGGGGTGAGGACAGTGACCGCACTTGCTTTCACGCAGGGTGACACTTGCTTTCACGTCAGAGTCTCCAAAACATCAGAAAACTCTCCAATAACACCAGAAAAGTCGCCGCATTTGTGGATAGTTGCTATTGGGGGAAAAAAAGTCGCCAAGAATTAAATAAATGCTAACCTCTGTTTTGGTATATTTAAAATGAAACTGTGGTTGATTCATTTGTGTGTTATAGACCAACCGCTTGCATTTTCGACATTAGGCACTCTGTTGCCCCGGAGGGTGAGAACGACTGATTTTCGATTGTACATAGTCTGATTCAGACTGTTAGTTCAGCTCTGGAGAAAACAGCATATTGGTGTTTACATGTTTAATACTACTGCATATGCAATTGGCAAAATTAAGTAATTCATACCAGTGACTAAAATTAACTGAGTTAAAACATACTTATACTCATATTGTTTTTTTCCCCCCATCTGGACAGCGAGGCAGAAAGATCAGTTATAGTGCGACTGTTAAACAGGCTTCATTTATTCGTTATTGGCTGGCTGTTATGAGTGAATTTCTGAACACTAGCTGTGGAGTAAGTGTCAGTAGGTCTCATTACACTCAACATGACGCACACACAGGAAATGTGCAGGACAGCGAGCTCGCCTCAAGGTCCTGTGTCTTTAAAAAAGACAATAATGTTGTAAAGCTCTTCACATTTGTACTTCCCTTGATGACATGTGATCCTTCAATAGCAACTCACATCTGAGGACGGTTTCTGTGTGTTTTGATTCTCCAACAAGGTAAGGAATCATCATTCTGAATATAAGGAGAAGAACTTGCTTGTTTTTTTCTCAATTCTGATCGCAGTGAAATGTGAGTTAGAATGGCAAGAATTTATCTGTTGCATAAAGTGATGTAACAAGCACGTTTTATAGGATGAAGGTCCACCAGCAGTTGATCAACTCATCGCTATGAAGTCAGCTCACTGATCATTCAGGCTTCTCCTTCATGGCAGACGAACTGAGTGAACCTGTTCAGTTGTATGCTGCAGAGAAGATTTCAAATGTTATAAAAATGTCATTAGTGTCAGAGAAAGGGAGCAGGGTCGCTGCTGATCCCACAGATTTGAGTTAGTGCTCAAAGTGTCATATAGTTGTTTGACCTGATGTAAATCCCATATAACTGTCAGTCTGCATGATTGTTGTTTAAATGACTTGTCAACAGGTCCTTATTTCACCATCTGCTGTTCTGTATTTGTTTACATTCATTTTTCTCATGGTAATGTCCACAGGTTGGTGGAACCCCAGCCATGAGCACTGTAGTGAATATCTTTCAATACATGTAAGTCAAAGAAAGCCAAGACGTTGCTGTACATACGGGACGAGAAACAAAAATGGGTTCACCCAGTTAAAATTATGGAAACTTGCTCATAGATTCCCAGTTGTGGTGGTGTCCATAGCTGTGGTGCTGCTCTGCTTCTATATGCACACAAAAAAGAAAAGAGCAGCATTTGACATCACCGTGCCAACGACGCGAGATGACAGCACCGACTCCATCGACACCATTTCTGTATCTCAAAGTCAGGCAGAGGTGGAAAGACATTATGACAGATTCCCTCCCCGCTACAGCACCATCGACCACCCACCGCCATACTCGCTGGTGCGTGAAACTGACAAGACCAGACAAAGATTTTTCTTTTATTTCTAGATTTGCAATACATATGTCACCTTATGCGTCACACTCAAATCTACAGCGGTACTCAGAATCTAAGTCAATACTATGCCACAGTTTGCATTATTCTATAACCTCTTTAACGTTAAATACCCCACTAGTTTTATTACAGTTCTATGAGGGAGTGAGGACTTTGATTCAAGTTAGTCGACTCTCTGAAAATCAACAAATAATGATGATAAACCTGTCTTCTGTTGTATTGTTGGTAGTCTAGAACAGGGGTTCTCAAATTGAAGTCCAGGGCCCCCTGAGGGTCCTTGACAGACTTCCTGGGGGTTCTCAACAAACCCTTTTAACACTTTTTTTTTAAAAGGTTGTGAAAGGCTTTTGAATGCAAGCAGACCATAACCACTCTTAAAGTTTAACTTTAACTAGAAATGGAGTGAAGGTTTTCGCTTATTACCTTGTCATTGGCTTGTAACCTTTTTTCTATAGATTTTTTCAGGTAAAGTCTGTTTCCCCCCCCCCCCATGTTTTTGAAACGATATCGTGCAATTCGTGGGAAAGTTTGATAAGCAAATTTTACCAAATGCATCTTTTGCAAAACGAAAACCTCGACTAGCGCATCGCCAGATATAAGCATCCATACTCATTCAAATTTGGGTCGATAACTTCTGGAGTCCAGAGCATGAAACACTCTGAAAACCCCTGATCTAGCACTTAATGGTACAATGCATTCGGTGTATACTTGCTGTATTGAAGCATACATTCATTTTTATATCCGTGAACATTTTCAAACAAACACAAGAAGGAATTGTAATAAATTTCCTGTTTAACTCACTTTCAGTTTGACCCCAAATTGACAAGTGTTTGGCCTGGGGGCCCGCCGCCCGCCTACGAGATGTATCCAATCACATTGCCTCTGGCACCTCATCACTGGACGCTCTCCACAGGATCTCAGCATCCACCACCCTCAACCACCCAGTCTCCCAGATGTTAAACCCGCCACACTTCTGTCAACAAACGCACCTCATATTACTTGTGTATTTTATGTAATGTTGTGCTTTTAATTAGAAAATAATAATCTACAGTAATATTGACTCCAGTCCATGAAATAACACTTTCCAATTTTAAACACAACATCAAACATCAAAACTACGGAGTAGTTGTCCCACAGCTTCTAGACGCTGGCAGAATCATCAAAGCACCAAGTGTTTGTCTGTGACATACTATATACTCTTTATTAGAATACAGTACTTACAGGTTTGAGGGGAAATAAATATTAAATAAGTTGCCAGTATTGTTTCTCTTTTCAATGAAGGGTCATGAAGTGATAGATGTTATACGTTTCATAGTGAAAAAATAGCTTCCTTGGCTTTTGAACCATGTTAAGGCAAAAGTAAGAGTTAGAAGTCACTACTTAACTGTTTGTACATCCAAAAATAACAAAACAGTGACTGTCAGCTGTCCAACATATAATGTGAAGTAATGTTTTGTGTTCTTTGTACAGTGCATACTGTGAGCTACTTCATTTGATTGTTTTGAACTCGAGTTTAAGTTGTTGGTGCTACAAATACAACTCCAACGCGTCGAAGCACTCGTCTGCTAGATTCTCTCACGAGCAAACAAACCAGAAGCTTCACCAGCATGGAAAACGAAATGTTATTTACAATTAAAAAAACAAACAAAATTAATATGTACTGCAAGATTAATCCAACATGTTTGAAACAAAACCTTTTCCATTAATCGTGTTTTCTTTATATGCATATGTGAGTAGATGTATTGCATGTGGTGCATGTTTCTTCTCAAAATTATCTATTGCTGTTCATTGATCAAATCAGTAGGGACATACAAGATGACATTTCTCAACATATACAGTCAAGATCAAATGGTAAAATATATTGAATTTAATACAAATATCACATTTGGTATTTTCCCTTAACTGTCTTATCAAGTTTATCAATGTAAACATTACACTACATAAGTTATTTTAGATTTTGAAAGGCTAAAAACTCTAACATCCTTTCAACAGAAACCTTCAACAGAAAACATCACGCTGGGCCCACTTCCATATTTATGATAAACACACACTCACACTATTGCACCAGACCTCATAATCAACTCTAAATCCTTCTCAATAACAACAGAATTATCTCAGTTCTGGCAAATTAAATACAACTTGACATTAGGGCCAACAGAGAACACTCAAGTTTGTACAAAAACGCTCTACACGAGGTTCATCATTTGTACTCAATCATGGTGTTTAGCTTTTCACTAACTTCCGCCGCCATCAGCTGCTTGGAGTTGGCCCCTCTGCAGCTGGGAGGGTTAAGTCACACACCGGACTCCAGGCTGTGACGCTGGGACTGTGTCGACGCTCAGAAGACCCAGCTGACAGGCACCCACTGCTGCTCTATTAACAGTTTCTCCAGCGCCGACCGCAGACTTCGGAACGCCGCCTCCAGGCCGTCGTTTATGAGGCAGAGGTCAAAGTAATGTCCGTAGGCTCTCTTGATGCGCTCACTCTCATCCACTGTCCTCTTAAGTTCAGAGTCCTGGAGGGGGCACAAGGGGGGAGGTGCAAAAATAAAGGTGATGTCAGTTCAGGGCACATAATGTGCGTAACATCTTTCGCTTGATTCGAAATGGCTTTTGTCTCTCACCGTTAACTGTTTTGTCACCACTCCAGACTCGATCGCTGACCGATTCATGGCTTTGAGAACCTCAAAATCTGGGGCTTCAATGAACACAACGTAAGGCAGGAACTCCGATGTCCGCAGGACTTTAAGAGCCTTTGTAAATCACACAGTACATATGAGACGGATTACAAAAAAAAACAAACCTACATGACTGTGCAGGAAGCAACGCGATAAGCGAAGAAACTACATTCACTGCAATTACCAAGATGAGAACGAAATTAAACAGCAGCAGCAGCATCTTTATCTCCAAAATTCATCAATCTCAACTCAACACATGCCAGCAATACTGAAAAGACGACTGAATAGTGGAGAACCAAAGCACAGAAATCAAGAGGAGAGCTTCTTCTACCTGGGGGTTGACGTCCAGGATGCAGATCTTTCCTGTTTCTATCACCTCATGTATGGAGTTGATCTTTGTACCATACAGATTCCCATCATACTCGCCGTGCTCCAAGAAACGGCCATTTTTGATGTCACACTCCATTTCACTGCGGGTCATGAAGGAGTACATCTGACCATCCCTCTCATCCACCTTTGGTTTCCTGGAGGTAACTGCAGACAAAAACAAAAGGAAAAAAAGCATAGATGGATAGCTGTTCATTATTTCAAACTGATCCCATGACACAGCACTCAAGGACAATGTTCTCTGAGGACACTCTGGTCCAATAAAAATCTCGTCTCGTCTTCTTATTTGGGTGTGGGTTGCGGGGGCAGCAGTGGCCTGCCGTCCGATCCACATCGCACCAGACCCATATGGTTCCTCCTGCTGGTGGTGGGCCTGCTGGAAGACGGACCCATGTTTCCACCTCGGGCTGGACCTGACCAGACCCCAAGGGTGGAGGCCTGAGCCACCACGCGCTTGCTGACAGGCCCCTTCCCTGGCTCCAGGGTGGGGCCCCGGCAACCCTGCAGGCAGGGCACACTGGCCCCTTGATGTTTTCTTCCCATATGCGGAAAGGACCATTCTCTGTCTGACCCTTCACCCAAGATCAATTTGCCACGGGAGCTGCTGCCCCTGATAGCTGCTCCCGGAATCATTAGGACACTCAAACCCCCCAATCACGGTGGTGGTCCACGGAGGGGCCAATAAAAATCTGGACTGATAAAAAATATGATCTCAATTAATTGGGTTGCTCACGTTTAGTTGCTTTTAACAGCAATTAACAACTAGAAATGTGGTTACACGGGGGCAAGACCTCATAATCTCTACTTGAATGATGAGAGATGACAGGGTGCCAAACGGTGAATGGGTTTCGTGTTGCACTCACAGGGGATGGTGGTGCCATACCGCTGTGGATCCGAAACCAGCAGCTTGTTCTTCAGACTGCGGCGGCCGACCCCCTGTGCACCAATTAGAACCAGCGTCTTCCTCCTGAAGGGTGGGACCTTGGCGACTTCCTCATAGATCCGCAGCTCATGGCGGTCGAATTCTAGTCACAAACCAGCAGTTAATGGGAACTGAATGAAAAAAGAACAACACACTGAACCACAAGAAATAATTCAGTTCATACAAATTGTATGTACCTGCGTTCTTGGTGGTTAAATACATCATCTTTTTTTTCTTCTTGCCACCCATCCCAGCACACAGAGGACCTGAGAGAAGTGGCAACAAATAAAACACAATAAAAAAAAAACTTCATGCAGTTATCATCATCCTGAAAAGATCTGCTGGATGATATGTTCCCAAGTCTCAGATGGTTATAAGATGACAGCACCACTAGATGTCAGTGTGCACTAATAATGCCCCGTCTATGGGTGCAGTCAGCCCGCTGCCAGTGAACACCTGTGACACGGCTCACTGCTCACGTCGGCTGGTTATTTGCCCATTTTCGTTGGAATGTCTTGTGGTGGAATAAATAAAAAAAATATCAGATCTTTCTAACGACTGAATGCAACTAAACATGCTGTGACATGGAATAAACATGACTGCATTTTACATGCAGCATGACCATTGTGAAATATTTTGTCTCAGATAGATCACTGGCTCATCGAGCTGCAGACCTCACCATCCAAAAGTATTCTGCTCAAAGGATTTGTTCACACCCTGCTCTTGGTGAGTTTAGTATGTTGGAAACAGGCAAGCAGACAGATGTGTCCTTCCAGGGCTCCAAGGGCTTTTCAGCTCGGCTGTCATCCTCCTCTCCTCCAGAAGTGAAGGGCGAGTGGCTGTGACTCACCACCTGTTTTGTTGCTGTATGAAGCAAATGAATCGAAAGGAACAGACCCTCTTTTCACTCTGCACCTCATGCGAGAAGAGATGATTATTGATTGGGTTTGTATTTACAGGATCTCATCACGGTCTGTCAATGTCAGACCCTGTAGCTTAATAACCAGCAGATTGTATCAGGCCGCCTGAGTCATGCAGATGCTCATTACCAGCTCTCCAGTACTCACTGACATGCTGGAGAGGTGAGAGGAGGATGAGTGGCCAGTGTGAGCAAAGTACTTGTCTGATGCAGAGAGGAACAGATGTGGCCTTTGTTGCCGGTGTGTTTGTGCAGCGAGGAGTCGAATCTGCATAATTAGAGATGCTTCCCGTCTCAGCTGCGCGCTGCAGAGCGGTGTGCTGTACCTGTGGTAGTGAGCTCCAGGTCTCTCTTCACAAATGCCTTCCTCTTCTCCTCGAGGAGCTGGCTTGGAATTAAACCTGCACTGCCTCCCTCAATGTGACAGGCCTGTGAGGGAAATGCACATGCATCTGACATGCTCGAAATCTGAGTAGAGCATAGAGAAATTACTGCACAAGAATGTGTTGAGGTTGAGCCGGACCTGCCACCAGTTGAGGTCCTCCTGATTGAAAATCTGCAGGATATCTCCGCTGCAGAAGCTCAGTCCTGCCTCTTTACAAGGAATCAGGTTATCGTGGGACGGGTCGTAGTCAAAATGACACTTAACAAAGGCCTGAAATAAGAGATGGGTGATAATGAGGGAATAAATGTTGCAACAGATAACAACATAGGCAGGTTAAACAGTAAAAAAAAAAAAAAAAGTGCATAATCTGTGGTAGACAGTCTATCACTATGAAACAGCCTTGCACACTTAATGCCTACTCCATCCCTCAGCTCACTTTCCTGACATCTCAAGGCCACAGGACTCAGCTCATAAACCAAACCCTGCATCACAACCCCCACTGACAGGACAAGGAGTCTGAGAGTCAGACAGGAAAAAAGCAGAGAGATAGAGAGACGCAGAAATAAAGAGAGAGAGAGACAAAATCTGTAGCCATGGAAACCATCCCTTCCCCCCTTGCACTTGATGCCTTTTCTTGTATTGAACTGATGCACGAACATAAAAAAAAAAACACTCGCCAGTCCTTACTGTACTGCGTGTATGTCTCATTCCCTTAAATGACAGGACACGCGCACACACACACGCGCGCACACGCACATACACACCACACACACGCACGCACGCACACAATCAGTAAAGCCAAAGGGGGTATCAGCTGAGTTTTAACAACATTTGATGGCAGAGCTTGAGGTATGAAACACAGACAGCTGGATTCAGACACAACCTTGGGGGAACAAGTCTCTGCAACTCATCCTACAGCATCTATCTGTGCAGCTAAGTCTATGGACGCAGCCGGATCATTCCATAATGTATCGTACAGTCAGGCTCCAATATATGTTGACAATCACTTTGACAGAAAAGAAATGACTTTTACAATCTGGTTTCACAAAGATAAAGTCTTCCATGTCTTCTACTACACAAAAGCCTGCACCTTTCGAAGCATGACTGAAAACTTCACCGTATAATCCAAAGAAATGTGAACGAATTAACTGTTCTTATATCTAGCACATTTTAGAGAGTCTCGGCCAGACTGGCTGCTGCCTCAGTTTGAAAAGTTCTTATCAGAGTGGTGGAAAAAAGCATTTACAGTCATGCCAAGAGCCCCGTGAAACGGTGCTTTAGCGCAGCACTTAACTGCATGCAGTATGAATGCTTTGTACGACCATATGAACTGGCTGATATTTAGCAGGTATAATGTTTACCATGATCGATATGTACAGCAAATTAAATCATCAATTTCTGTCCATAATACATAGGTGAACATTTTGAATAAATTGTATTAAATGTCTTAAATGTAAAAAAAAAAAAAAGGCATCAATTTGCCAATCCATCTCAATTTGACCATTGTCCAAAATCTAAATAATCTATCCTTGAGACATTTGTGCCAGTTTTAAGGAAATTCCATCTACGTGTTCCTGAAACACACAAAAATACAATGTCACAATGCAGTTGCTCTTTTACCTTTTCGATACATAATGCCATATCATCACTCCATTTCATATTTTGTTATTATGATATAGCAAAAAAAAACTATTTTGTGATATCACAGAACAAGTATTTCATAAATATGCCAAGACTGGATGAATCTCAGAAACATTGAGCTTTTAGATAGTAAGTGTGTTACATTGAGAGTTATGGCCAGGAATCTGTCTTGTGCAGTCCCTTGACCTTTGACTAGCAATCTCTTATCAGTTCACCCTGAATGTTACAGCAAAAACAACAACAACAAAAAAACAAACCCCGCTGACGTCTTAGCTGTTTAGAAACATTCCAAACTTGGACATGACAAGACAAAGGCAGTCAGCCAAATCTGCGATTAGAAACTAACCTACCTGGAGGCACAACTACATCAAAAATGGGAGTAATAGGCTTTTAGTCTGGTGGCGGAAAACTGAGATCATACTGTACTATCATATTTCCACAAATAGTGAGCAGGGCGCTTATTTATTTATGTCATTAGAGAATGGCTCTTTTAAGGAGAGACCTTTTTTTTTTTAGATTGGTAAGTGTATTTGATTGTACTGACCATGAAGCCTCCTCATGTCCTAATTAGCACCTGAGAGAAGCACTGAGTGCGGAGGTCTGTAGAGCATGAGAGGGGCTGACGGCTGTAAACTACATGAGGGACGGGTGCAGTGCATCACATCAGCGGCGCATGGCCGCCTTGATTACATGAGGTCCATCTGTTTTGCGTTGCCAGTCGTGTTCTCTGAGGACTTTTTCAAGGAGATTTCAAGCAGGAAAGTTGCATTCAAACCATCACAAAACTTAAGCTCTGTCTACGCATGTACTGTTAATTTATATCTAGATTTACTTTCAGCTGGGTCTAAAAAAAAACACCCACTACACCACTGCTGCCTAGCATTGCAGCTGATAAAATCTGGCAGCGATTTTAAACACTTTTAACCAGATTGAATTCTTATGTTAAACGGCAGTTTTTACCAGGTTTTTTTTAATGCCTGGAGGTCCTTAAAAATAGACCAGTGGGTGCATTTGCCTCCCGTGCTTCATGTAGATTATGACAGCCTGCTTTAATGGCTGTGTTTGAGACTGAGAGATCCTCCCTCCAAACTTAAGCTTTGATTAAGCACCATTGATCACTACCAAAGCTCCGGAGTCCAAAAAATGGTATTCAGCACAGCCTGTGACAGCCTAGCCTGTTCACACAATATTTCATTTTGGTTTTACAGTGTGGCTCCTGTCCAGGACCCTTTTCCTTTCAACTTCATTGACAACTAAAATGGTTGTGCACACTGGCTTTTAATCAGTCTGATTGTATCCGTCTTCATTAGCTCTTACCGAGGCACTTTCACACGTAGCCTAGCTTAGAATGTAACCACGAATAGCTGCAGCACATAAACCCTCTCAACATCCTTTTCTTGTAAAATATGTCAAAGTATGTTTTGGTATATTTTCAGTGCAAGGAATGAGAATTTAGTGTAATGTGGTTCTTCATTCCTCTGTTCCTCTCTATGGTTAAGACAAATCAGTCACAGAGCCTGGTGTCTAACACATTTCTCGCTGCATAAACTGCATCCTCTGATGTGCTCTATCCTCTCATCACATTGGCAATACTTCACCAGGCAAGACAAACCTTTTGCTTCCCTACACTGTAAACTGGGTCACATTTTCAGTATGAATAGCCTTCTCTAGCTCTTGGAAAGCTAGTGTTCAGTAGCTAGCAAGACCCAGTGACAGCCACATGTACATTTCTAGTTTTTTTTTTAAGATGAGAGCATGAGTAATTTCCTGCAAATATTTGATATTCAAACAATGAAATATTCACTCTGATGCCAAAGGTGAGACTACGAAGGGAATGTATATAATGTCAGTGGGCGTGCATCAACATGGGGAGGCATGTGGGATCACTAAATTTCACAGTCTTGTTTATGGAGACTGCGATTTTTGATCCATTACATATGGTATGCATTTGGATAACTGACAAAACCATTATGCAGGTAGTGCAGCCAAATAGGCAATGTCAACTAAAACGTCACTCTGTGGAATTCGATTTATGATTCTTGGCACAGCACACAAGGGTATAGGGCTGCAGTGAGAGTGCCAGGGAGGACAGTACTAATTTGACTGATTAAAATTACAGTTTCCTTTTAAAATAATCATAATGTTTTGTACAGTATTTGATGGAGGTTCAGACTTACAATTATTCAGTATCTGATACATCTACAGGTAGTGACTTGCTGAGCCAAGTTATCGTTTCAAAAAAATCAGTCTAGTTTTCAGTTGTGGATAACATGAAGGCGGTAATCGGTGAGCACTGCCAGTAATTCAGGTGTTCTACCAAAGTTTTACTTTACCATGAAAGTGAAGCTCTCAATATATTGGTTCATTTTGAGACCAGTACCGGCAACACTGTTTGGCCCTCAGTTCCTTTAATGGCCGAAAAAATTAGTGAGGGATGAGTGAGGAATGGTCAAGAAGAGGGACTCCTGGGGTACTTCACTGTGATTGCCAGTATCACAGCTCGGGATGGGCATTTGAAAAGATTTTCTTAAACAATCATGGGAAAAATGAACAATCAATTATTTTGAATTATTCATTTTCTTGCATTAAAAATGTTTATGATAAACACAATTCTCTTACACAAGGCAGTTAAAGTTTAACGGTCTAACTGTTAACAACTGGAGACCTCTTCACCAATTAAAAAGAAGTCAATTCACTTGACATAAACATTATTGAGCCTCTTTTTGACATAATTGCAAAAAGGACAATTATACAATTATATTAAATATATTAATCAAAAATATACATCACTTTGGGCTGACAGTTTTTTTCAAATATGAATCCTAATGGCAAAGAGCAAGATTGACTTACATAAAGGTGATGACACTTCATGTGTGTATCAATATATGAGTCTGCTCGGGATAATTTGCTTTGCAGTGGGTAGCTACAGTATTTCTGGCTGACCTGTCTTGGTGTGTGTGGCTCCTGGTAGCTGGGCAGGATCTTCAGCACCACACTGCCACTTGCCTCCTTCAGCATTTCCTGTAACACTTTGGGGTCGTTGCCCACCTCCTTGCCATTCACCTCCTTGATTATGTCGCCCACGTGGAGCAGACCTTGTTGGTCAATCATACCACCGTGGAGGATCCGGGCAATCACCAGCTCGCCACTCTCCACTCGAAATGTAACTCCCTGTACATACAGAGGCCAAATATATCAAGCATTTGTTATATGGGTTACACAAAGTCTGTCCTTTAAGAAACCATTTGGTGAATTCCAAAACACTCATTTAATGAAAGAGATGGCAGAGATTGTTGGTGTTAGAGCACCTGGCAAAGTTAAAGTCAAAGTCTGCAGATAAATCACCACCATTTTGGTATGTTGCGCAGAATAAATTTGACTTTGTCTTTTAAACAACGTTAGAAAGAGATCATTATGCTGAGTGTCTGTAAAACACAAGCTGAAGAATTTATGGAGCAGCTTCAGAGGAGGGTTCTCTCCTGCCATTGGTTATAATGGGTAGTTCATTCACTGAGCAGACTTACCAGGTGCTCACCAGACACTTTGCGGATGCCCACCATCCTCACTGCATCAGGGGGCACAGGCTGGTTGTTGAGGGCTGCGTCCATGAAGGAGCAGGGGCTGGGGGGAGGAGTCTCATAGTTTTTGGACGCCACAGAATCATGGGTCTCCAGGAGGGACTGCAGGAGGAGCAGCAGATGACAGATAAACTGACGATGATGATGATGATGATGATGATGATGATGACTGTAACGGAATCATGCTACAGTGCACAAATGAGGTGTTCTGGTCTGAGCTCATTTGCGTGGGCTGCACATAGTGTAACACAAAAACTCCAAGTCAGTGGGATCCATGCTCGCCATACATACACCATTAAACTTGAACATCACTCTGAAAAGTAATTAAGGCTTTAGCCCAAGTGCCTATTCATTAAAGCTGCAGTTAGCAGGGAGATTTAGGCGATATTCTCCAAACCTGGAAGTGCGGCTCCTTCAAGATACGGACCAGCTCGTCGGCTGCTTGGCTCCTCTGTGCGAGCGGGCTGAGCTCCTTGAGGATGTCCTGGACCAGCTCCACATTATTCTCTCTCACAGCCTCCAGCTTGGGTTCCTCAAATCGTTCATGCGCCTGAGTTTTGATGAAGATAAAGCAAATGCTACTTAAGGAATTTCTCCCATCCTAATGATAATGGCAGAATGTGCTGTAAATTCAACTGCAACCTCTCAGTGAGCAGTTAATGCACCTTGCAGTGTTATGATGAAATCTTTTCCGACATCTGCCGGACTGTTTGTTTTGCTTCAGTGACCCAGCAAAGGGCACATTTACCGACAATAAAAACAGCAACCTGAAAACCAACCCCTGCTGTGAGGAACACACAGCCAGCACTCATAAATCTTAACCAAAAGACAAAAAACGAGAAACCTGAGGATTAACTTGAGTCAAATACTGCGCCCTGCACATTTTTCAGTGGGATCTGAAGCAACCATAAGAGCAATCTTTTCTGACCTCTACAGCCAAGGACACGGGGTCTATGGTGACTGTGCATGGATGCCATTGGTATTATTCCTATTTTTTTGCTCCTGTGTTACATCATAGACCTGTAATTGTCTTTGTAGTGTATAATTATAATATTCACAAAAATATATGGTACTTTTGTGAAAGAGCAAGGGATAATGATTATTTTGCAAATACAACAGAACTTCCATAATGCCGGCAATGGCAACTCAAGACTGGAAAAGCTGTGAAATGCTAACAGAACACAAAAGGTAGAACATCTGAGGTGAAAAGAGCAGCCCAGAGATGCTGATTGTTTCTGAGGTAACGATGGGGAGGGGTAAACCACACTGAGAAAGACTGTGCTAGCAAGTAGTGCAACAATTTAAGAGCAATGTTTCTCCACATAATTGCCAAAAGTACATAATATCAAATCCAAATAATTTTTTAGACCCTTGTATGACACTGCATTAAAAACCGACACTATTCTGTAGTGGATATCAATGAATGGGCTCAGGAACACCGCCAAATACCAATGTCGATTAACTCAGTTTGTTGCTGGATCCCCAAATTCAACTTTAAACTCTATCATGCAAACAGGAAACGTATTTACAGAAACCCTGCTGCCTTCTCATGACCCAAGCTCAATTAAATGGACTGAGTCAAAGTGTAAAACTGTCCTTTGCTCTGATGAGTCAAAATTTCAAATTCTGCTTGAAAATCACTGACAGAACTACCTCTGGGCTAAAGAGGAGAGACACAAGCCAACTTATTATTGCACAGCTCAAAAATCAGCATCTATTATGTTAGGAGAGTGAATTTGTGCATGTCATGGAGAAACATGCATATTTACATGCACCGTTAAATTTCAGCCATATATATAGATCTTAGAGCAACATAGGCTGCCAAGTAGAGAACATCTTTTTCAGGGAAGGCTGTACTTATTTCATCAAGACAGTGCCAAACCACACTCAGTACATATTACAGCAGCAAGGCTCCACAGTAAAAGAGTCAGGGTGCTAAACTAACCTCGCTATAGTCCCAACTTGTCGACCACTGAAAATTTCAAATGTATTATGAAATGTAAAAACACAACAAAGAAGACCCTGAACTGTTGTATCCGCACCAGCTAAAATTCTCAAGCAAGATTAGGAAAAAATTCAATTTTCCAAATAAAAGAATTTTTCTCTTCAAACACTTAGAGTCTTCTTAAAAGAAGAAATGATGAAACAAAGTGGCAACTGTTTTGAAATGTGTTGGTGGCATCAAATTCAAAATGATTTTCAAAAACAATGAAAATTTTCTGTTTCAGCATTTGAAATGTTGTCTTTGTGCTATTTCAAATTAAAAATGGGGTATAAATGTTTTGCAAATCATTATATTCTGTTGACATTTTGCATCCTAATTTTTTTTTAGAAACAGGGCTGTATGTACTCTACATCACACAAATCCTGTATAAACCTCCTTAAAGCCTGCAGAACGTAATTATACATCAACAGATTTTCCAGGCAACATGCTGAAATTAAATCAAATTAAAATTAAATTACGGTAAAAGTACTTGCAACAGCACAATAATTGTTCAATTTCAAGATGCAATCCCACGGAGGATTTCTCCAGGGGGAGGACTGCTCTGGCAGCCATGATGTTTGTTTTCTAAGGACGAGAGGAAGAATCCCTGCTGAGACAGGATATGTTGTACACACACACACACACACACACCCGCCAAGGCAATCCAACCCAACCCGTTTGACGGGTGCAG
>CAAKHG010050206.1:14333-26795 GCA_901007715.1 Dactylopterus volitans
CCCCCTCCTCTCCCCCCCCCCCGCCGCTGTCATCAGCCACAGAGAGAGAGAGAGAGAGAGAGAGAGAGAGAGAGAGAGAGAGAGAGAGAGAGAGAGACATGAGGGGAGGGGGGCAGAGAGATAGAAAGAGAGCGAGACAGAGAGGGGGGTCAGTGGGGAGGGAATGGGGGGTGGAGGGAGAGAGAGAGAGGGAGAGAGAGAGATGGAGGATTGACATAAAACGATGCAGAGAGAGAGGCTGAGGCGAAGGGAAAACTGGACTGTAAGCGCTCAGACCCTTCAAGTCATACTTCTGGATATTTTCTGGATTTCATTTCCAGCGGTCAATTAAGGGGATTTTTTTTTTACCGCAAGCTAGCCGTGACTGGCGTCATCAGAATCTGTGGCACACGCATGTGCGTTTGCGTACGCGCAAACTCGGTGTGATCCTGTTTATTTTAACGCGTAGAAATAAAGTGCCCTTCAGCGTCCATACAGACACGCGCGCGCGGCGACCGACGGGTTGAGTCGTCATTTCGTTGCTGCTCCGCTTCAAAGTTGCCAATAAACCTGGGGACTTGAATCGTGACAGCATGGATGGATGCGGCGCGTCGTTTTGCGCATTCGGCGTGTGTCGTCCCCGCCGGGTTTGGTGCTGCTGGCGGCTCTTCTTTCTGCTCAGCAGCATCTTCTTTCACAATCACCTGAGCTCCTTGATGGACTGTCCTCCCACCTGCACCTGCTCGCCTGCCGAGATCTACTGCAATAAGTCCGACAACAGCAAGACCTTCCCGTTGCTTTTGTTCCAAGGCAGTGTCGGGAACAGCAGCGGGAGCATCGAGGACCTTTTCCAAAACATCACGTCCATGTAAGTAAGAGAAGAAACAAGCCTTTTATTCAACCTGAACTGCTTGAGCTGCTTTTTATCCCACGGTCTATTATTTCAGTGGTTTTCTGATCATCACTTAACGAGACCCTCTCCGATGTTCATACAGAAAAAAAAAACAATTCTTTTGGAGTATGGCAGAAGTAACATAGGACATACACCTATACGTGAAGCAGAACTAAACCAAACAGGCCCTGACATCATTCATAGCAGGCAAGAGAAATGAAACTTGCTCAGAGTAAAGTAGCCTGTGTAATATTGACTGCAGAGGCTCTCAACTGGGTTCTGGGATCCTTGATGGTCTTCCAGGGAATCCTCAGCAAAAAGGGGAATGATATAATTGTTTGTTTTTTTTTTGTATTTTTACACTTGTAAAAGGCCCCCACTTTTGACACAGTAAATCCAACACAATATCACTGATGTCACATTTAAATAATCAGAATCAGTTTTCTTGTTTGTTTTTGCTATTTCCTGGATTGGTTCTTCTATTTTGTACTAATTTCTTAACCATTCAGGCAATTTCTTTATGAGTCAATGTTTTTTTTTCTAAAGAAATCAATAGAATTTACTGGGGGAAAAAAGCATTCGCAAATAAGCCAAAAAAAAAAGAGACTAATAATTGTTAAACACAGAAGTAAGACCTTTAGGCAGCGGAAAAAGAGAACACAAGAAAATTTGCATTCACGGTCAGATCAGTGATACTGGAGGGGCATCTTTGCCTCAATATCTTACAATATGAGGGTCACTATTGAGCCACATTACTTAACATTCTGAGCGAACACCATCTTAAAATGATCATGGTTGAACAAGACAAGTGCAAGAATAAGAATCTGTCAAACTCGCGATGCACTGGTCAGTATTAAGTGGACCAAACTGTGATTAAGACCATTTTATGTCCAACAACAGTTTAACTCTTTAAACGTGTCTGTCAAAGGTCATCAGAAAAGCCCCTTTTTGTGTGACTAAGTATACAGAAGATGGTTTGCAAGGTGTTCCTCTTGAATAACGCGCAGCAGAATAGTAATTCTTGATTTTTGTTCGGGCAGCATCAGTTCTCCTCCCTGACCTCTGCTGCAGTAACAGTAACAGCTAACCAGATATCAAGAAGATGTTTTTCCATTGGATGATGAAAAACAGAAGTGCCCTAGATACTTGTAAACAAACAGTTTCCTCAGGATGAAGTGCTGAGCTTTCATCCAAATACCTGGGAAAGCCCATCATTCTGTACAAAATACCACAGGGCAAATTCAATTTATATATTCTACTTTCTTTGGGAGACTTTTGGGAGAACCAGACAGCTGAATATCTTCTATGAAATCCTCCTTTTCTTTGGATGAAAGCATGAGAAAAAGCACAGACACTGAAATATATCAAAGGTTTTGATGGGATTTTTGGGATGTAGACTAAGAAAAATACTACATGCACCCCTGTCCAGCTAGTTGAAACGAAGTGTTGCAGCCTGTTGAGTCAGTGGCCATGATTGCCTGCAACAAACAAGAGTCTGATCAGTGTCCTCCACTACTTCAAAGATGTCAGTTACCAGTTACAGAGCCGACCTTCTCGATCAGCTAATGCCTGTTGGCGTCACCACCTCCAATGCTTCTCCCCCTGCAGGCCACAAAACTCTTGACTCATGTTAAAGGATGTCAGCTTTCTCAGGGAATTGGCTGCCCATCCCCTCACTTCTAAACAGCCTACTTGTCATACTGTTGTCTGCCAGTCAAGTCAGCCACGATCCCACTTCTCTTTCCTTAATTCAGAAGCAGGTGATTTCTTCCACCATCTTCTGCCAGTGCTCTTTACCTTTTGGATGAACAACCATAACTACAACGTGAACATAAGGTTTTATTTGACAGCTGAGTATATACCGTTGTTTGTTGTTGTTCAGGCTGCACCCACAGGTTATAACAGGACTATGGTAAATGGACTTGCGTTTATATAGCGCTTTTCTACCTTGATGGTATTCAAAGCAGTTTACAATTCCATGGCCTATAAACATTACCTGACAGAAATGCATCGGTTTGTGGATTCATTCCAAAGTGTCATGTTGTGCCTAAAAGCTGTTTGCTTAGTGCGATTAAACAAGAGAAGAAGAAGAGAGGTGAAACTAAACAAAAAACCAGAATCAAAAAAGTATGGTGAGTTCAGATGACACACAGGGGTGAGAAACACGCCTGCTTCCTTTTAAACAGCGGCGTGGGCACTATGACAGAGATGGATTTGTGTTGTTTAACAGCAAAACACATTGAATATGCTAAACCATATTAGATGACATCACCCAGATGAGCCGATCACTGGAGCTCGGCAAAAGAAAAGGTATTCAACAACTTATTGCCGCTGTTTTTAAGAAGTCAATTCATTTGAAAGCAGACAGGGCCAGACACATTACTGAGAACATTGGCATTTACATGGCTATGTGTCCATATGCAGTAGTAAAAGACCCATATGGAGTAGTCAAGGAGCCCACTTAAAAGTATTCATAAAAAGTGCTGTAGTCTTTCTCCAATGTCCCATCCGGTGCGCTTAAAAACCAATTGGCAGTTCCTTCCATTTCCAGATATCCACAAGAAGAGATTACATTTTATGAAAGTATGTTAAATTATGTTTATCATTTAATCACGTTTAAATACAGTATTTCCTACTGTGCACAGAACAAATTAAATCCATACAAATGCACAAGTTCATTTTTTATTAATCTATTTTGTACTTTTGTAACATGAGAGATGTGTATGTTTTATTCACTGTCTACTGTTCAACACACAACAGGCCATAGCAACCATCTCAGGTAGTTCTAATCGACACCAAGTTCAACAAACTGCAGCCTGCACACCTGTCCAAAATAGATTAAAGTAAATCAAACATTAGGGTTTGTGGTTTTTGTCGCTTTTTTCGCCTGTTGTTCCAAACCATATGTAACTGTCCCCAAAAATGAGGTACATTTCGAATCATGACCATATATACCGTTACTCCTCTGTTTCCCTATACTGTAAATACTCGCTGCTAGAACACCAATAGTTGAGTTACATTTGTGTTCTGACAGCAGAGTTAATATTTGCAATGGCACAAGCGAATGTAAAAGAATCAGCACCAAATCTGTAACGTTGTTTTGCAGGAACACTTTCACTTGCTCAGGCTCACTTCTCTTGACTTCACCAGTCACTTTTTTTGTATGGGAGTAGAAAACAGTGTTAATAAAATGTCAAGATAAAACGCCATCATTGTTTACATGAAAACCCTTTCTCCTCTTTGTTGTAGTGCGTGTGCCACTGTATCGCAATGCCTACTCTCTTATTTCATCTGCAAACACACACACATATGCAGGCAGAGACTCTGTGACCTCGTCAGTCCCCCGAGTTTGAGTGCTTACGATTCCATGAAGCGCAAAATCCCCTCTGTATCTAACTTTGCGCTTTGCTAAGATTTTTCTTCTCTGTCTGTGTCGATCCATTCACAGTCAGGTGAAATCAATTTCATGCTTCCACATGAAATTCTCGGCATTCTCTTATGCTACGTGTAGGAAAATGGTTGCAGGTGAGGTTGGTACATCACAGTGCTTCTCGTGGACCTTCATGTTGACCCAGTAATTGTTCAGTGATACGACCCCTAAAAACGAGTTTTCATTTTTTTTTGTAATACATTTTTGTGAGTTGTCTGCCAATGTTTTAGTAACTGAGTAATTCTATTTTAATCCCTGATTTCCATTTGATGTGGGAACTGCTTTCCACCGAAAAGACAATGAACAACCACCTTTTGCAGTAGATGCATCTCAAAGTCTGACTTCCATCTCTTGAGCCTCCATGACAAACAACATTGGCATGTGGGCTGATATTGTGAAATGTAAATCAAAGAGATCCAAGAAGTGGCATTGAGGTTTTTTTGTTTGTTTGTTTTTTTACCGCTGGAACACAGTTTTATTGCCCAAGCCTGATTGTGTTGATGATCCACCACAGTGAACACAAGTGCAGTGCAACAACAATGTATTGTAATCACAGGAGTGATTAAGGACATGATGGCTGGTATTGTGGATTCACATTCAAAGTCAGATTAATATGGTGCAGGCAAAATCGATACCTACGAGCTTGAGGTGGATATCAGTTATTCTGACATCAGAGAGTAAACAATGTTTTGTAGTTTGTCATGGTCTGGTCACCACTCCCAAGTGTTTCCTTTTCTTTCCTCTTGCCCTTCTTTTTGAAATATGTTGTGTATAGCCTTTTAGTTGGCAGTAGTCAAAACATCGCAGCACATTAGGATCACACAGGCCAGGCGGGAAGATGAAATGGGAACAAATCGAAGAATAGAAGCTCTGGATGTCAAATCTCTCTGTGAAGAAGGGCGTCGGATGATGATCAGCAACTCTTTGCTCTGATTATGTTGTGAGAACAAAACATCACTTCATTAGTGACCATTTAGGCCACAATAAGTTTTGATGGAGACAAATGTTACTGTAGTGACTCCTGTGTTCCACCCACCACTGTGTAGGAGAGTGTATTCACACTGAGTGCTTGTTGTTCATGCTAGTCTTAGAGGATTTAGTGAAATGGGTGGAAGATGCCGAATATGAGAAATGATAAGGAATCGTTGTTTTTAATTAAGTCTCTCAAGTAGGAAGTGTGGGAGAGAGGAGCGGGAGAGGGGGGCTATTCCAGGATAAAAAAACAGTGGAGTGAGTGAAAGACAGAGGAGGTGGAAGCCAGACGACTACACATCTCACACACACACACACACACACGCAAGCATAAACAAAAAGCTTTAACATTTGGCAGTCAGATGTTCAAAACACATCAGAGTGACTGCAAAACAGAAAGTTTCTTTGAACAGAGAACTTTTCATTGTTTTGATGTTTGAGGATGTGTCATCGATCATTGTCATGATTACAACATGGTTAAAGTTAGGTGATCATCACAACTCGAGCCTGACTGATGAGATTTTTGAGGCTGATTGGGATTATTCATTCATTCTTCCGCTTATTCCGGCTATTCCGGGTCGCGGTCGTGCTGGAGCCGATCCCAGCTGTCGAATGGGCGTACACCCTGGACGAGACGCCAGCTCATCGCAGGGCCACATGAAAGACATACAACCACTCTCACGCACCCCTACGGGCAATTTAGAGTAGTCAGTTAACCTCAGCATGGAGGTGGGAGGAAGCCGGAGTACCCGGAGAGAATCCACGGAGAGAATCCACGCAGACATGGGGAGAGCATGCGAACTCCACATAGAAAGGCCGAGAGTTGAACCTGCGACCTTCTTGCTATGAGGCACCGGTGCTAACCACCACACCACCGTGTCGCTGTGTTGATTGGGATTAATGAAGGGAAATTTGCAGATATGGCCACAAATATAAGTATGTGGATTTTCACCAATATCAAAATGCCATGGTACTCATGAGTACCATAACTTTATTGAAAAAAAAAAAAAAATCAGCCTAACAGGCTTAGGCAGACATGACTAAATAAAAACTTATTTTTACATATTTTAATTCCGTAAATATCCTTTTCCTTTTCCTTGAAAATCCTTGCAGCAAATTTTTCGGTTGTCATGATCAATGACATAACATCTAACAGTGTCACATCACAGCTCAGTGAACCACTCACAAGTTATGTATGTTTTATAAAGATGATTATCAGCGGAATGTCACGTTACAATAGTAACGCCCGGAGCGTCAGGATCTACAAATCTACAATTCATTTAGCAGACACTTTTATCCAAAGCACTGTACATGTGAGACACATTCATACACATTAATGAAAAAACGTCTTCAGGTAGCCATAAATACAATGGACCACCTGTCACGCTCTAAGGGCCTCGACACTGTAAGTGTTCAAATTTACCTATATATTTGTGAGTTATTTCCCACCAGAAGCATGCTGAGATAAACTAGAGTTCTACTGTGAAGCTGATCAGGAGGAATCATGGATGCTACTCAGCCACAGCCCCTCTATCATAAAGCAAATGATGAAAGCTGTTGCTGTCACTTCTTTTCAAATGAGCAACATGAACCTACTGAAGTGCAAGGAAAACCAGGTGTATGCTTGATTTATGTTTTACTATTACAAGTGGATGATAAAACTGAGATAAGAGTGACATTATTAGTTCTCTGGATTGTCACAAACTTCATCAATAACATCAGAGCAGAACGAAACATCACTTCTGACCCAATATTATTCCTTTGCCTGTGTTCCAGCCATCTTGAGCATGGGTAACTGCTTCTTGTTAGAATAAAACTGGGGGCGCAGCATAGCTCAGTTACTAGCAAGTCGGCACCTTGAAGGCAGCCTTCGGCATTCGCGTATGAATGTGTCTCAGCTGTATGCCGCTTTGGATAAAAATGTCTGCTAATTGAAATGCAGTGAATAGCATAAAACTGTTGAATCAAATTGAATTAGCACAATTAGTGTATGAAACAGCGGTGCCAACCTGCTGTACTGGTACTAAAGTTCGCTGAAAATAAATTTCCAGTAATAAAAACAAGAAAAGCTGATTGCTTGTTGAGGATGAATGGCATGTCAGATCTGCAGAGTCCTGTGATTTTACTGCAGCAGCATCAGACAATCTGCCTACCAAGAACCGATTCTGAGGCTGCCATCCAGCAGGTCAAACAGTCCAGCCTCGATTTTCAACAGTGGGGTGTTGATGCTGGGCCTCAGGACATGATCTTTGTAGCTGGTTCTCCATGGAAAATTACAGCCACATAAATATATATAAAGGACAAATGCAAGAAGGTTAATTTGAATCATTTAGAGTGCTATTTTGTGTGCTTCAACATCTAAACATGTTAAAAATTGCATATGAGTTGCAATGAATGACCAACATTTCAACTTTTTAAAGTTTTGCAGTAATATTAAAAAAAAAAAAATACTGATATAACTCAGTTTCCATGAACATTTTTAACCAGTTAAACAAGGACCATTATATGTTCTCCTTTATATATCTAACAAATCTGTTTATGAAACACCATGACAGGATGCCAATATCTCAAAATCAATGCTCTGCTGAAGTCAATATTAAAATGCTCTCAGTTAAGGCCGACTTAATGCATTCGCTATTATGAAAATGCTAGAATCAATATTTTCTCCACTATTGCAATAGAACTGACTGAGAATGTCAATAATTTCCAACATTATGGATGACAAACAGGTCAGGGAGATGACTGATGTGTCAGTGTTCACAAGGCTGCAAAGCTTTTAATTGATGGATTATTTTTTATTAGATTCACAGTTGGGTTTGGAGCAGAACCTTGGAAATATGAAGCACACTCATGTACATGTTAAACTTATAACTTTTGTATTGGGTGTAGGGATATGCTTTTACTGCCAGATTTCATATAGGTAATTGTGAAATCTCTGATAATGATAATTCCCATGCTGTAATCTGCTGGAATTTTCCTGTAAGCTTCGGTGCCACAGATCTTTGTTCTTACTGTCAAACTCTACCAATATCTGGACTTTTACTGCGGAATTCTGCGTGCATCTATGTATCTGATTACAGAAGCATGAGCAAAGTGTGTGTGTGTGTGTGTGTGTGTGTGTGTGTGTGTGTGCGCGCGCGCGCGCATGTTTGTGAGTGACAGAGATAGAGTGTGTGTCAGTTACATTGCTGTTATAATTCTGGTGGTTTGGTTCATGTCAACAAATCATTTCCCACTGCAAACCACACAAGGTCTCTCTCACTTTCTTTCTCTCTTTCTCTCTCTCTCTCTCTCTCTCTCACACACACACACACACACACACACACACACACACACACACACACACACACACACACACACACACACACAGCGTCTGGTTGCCGTGCCGTCGATGCGCTGTTGATTTCCAATAAGACAGTGAAGCGGTAATATGGGCGGGGTGTGGAGGCGTCCGCTCAGGTGCTCTGCATCATGCACATGAGTAAATACCAGCGTTAAAATGAGAATCACGCTCTCGAGTTGGATCATTGACTCCACAACCATTTGGGACACAAAATAATGGAGTCTGGCTAATCTGCACTCTAATCTCTCTTCCACTTGGCATGGCGACGCATAATGAGGGATGCGAGCGCGCCGCTACGATGCAGCGGCGAGTGATGCGCCGCGGCGCCCGCAGATGCAGCCGGCGGTGCAGCCGGCGATGCACGGCGCATGTGTGTGTGTGTGTGTGTGTGTGTGCGTGTGTGTGTGTGTGTGTTCGTACTGCTGACGCAAGAGAATTTTGAAATACACATGCAACTATATACATGATTATTGTTGTTGTTGTTCTTATTCTTCTTTTTGTTATTGTTATTCTTGTTATTGCTATTCATAGAGTTCTTGTTCATACTCTTCTTATTCTTCATCTTATTCTTGTTGTTCTTGATCTTATTCTCTTTGTTATTGTTGTTGTTATTCTTCTTCTTATCATTATTCCTCTTCTTATTTTTATTAGCATTTTTGTTCTTCTTACTCTTCTTGTTCTTGTTATTATTCCTTTTGTTGTTATTCCTTTTTCTTTTTCTTCTTATTCTTCTTGTTGTTCTTGATCTTATTCTGTTATTTCTTATTATTCTATATTCTTGTTGTTGTTCTTTATCTTATTCCTTCTCGTTCATTATCTTATTATTGTTGTTATTCTTCTTATTATCATTATTCCTCTTTTTGTTATTCCTCTAATGATTCTCCTTGTTCCTGATGTTATTCTTGTTGTGATACATAGCACCTGTTATTTTCTACTTGAAGAGAAGTAATCCACATTTTGAGGCCCAGTTTGAGCTGTGAAGTCGTTTTATGAGCCAAAATGTAACTTGTTGGGTAAATAAAAGCACTTTAGAGTGGATGTAATTTTGAGGATGGACAATCGCACCATTTTCCTGTTCACGGTTGACGCTTACAGCTGCTGCGCCCTCGTACCTACAAAATGGAGGACAAGACCTCATGGCTTCCTTTGCTCTCAGGACAAAAGAGAGCCATTAAACTCAATCTCACAGCATTCCTCAAACTTTCATAGTTGGGTGTGAAAATCAAAAGTCCAGCTTCCATTGGCTGCTATATGGCCGGGACCCCTGAGGTCACCACACCATCTATAGAGGAGAAACACCATTCTTACTGCTCTTCTTAGCTCTTATCTCTTGGCTCCTCCTCTCTTAGCTCTTATCGCCTCTGCAGCTCTCCAGCAGCTCCTCAGCTGCTGCTGCTGCTGCTGCTGCTGCTTCAACTCTACATGAGTCCTGCACAAAGCAGAGGTCTCCACTGGACCAAGCCTTGGTAGCCACGCCAGTGCCTACCAGAGGACAAGACGAGCACCACTGGCACCACACACAGTCTGCCAGTCGAGCTTAACCAGCCAAGGAGCCTCAGAGTTAGCCTGGACGAACTCCACCAGGAGAACCGAGGAACCACCACGGCCAGGACTTCCGCAGTTCCACTGGGCAAAGACAACCAACTGGACTTTGTACCCCGCCGTTCGCCCCTTGTCAGCTGGGATCGGCTCCAGCACGACCGCGACCCGGAACCGGAAATAAGTGGAAGACGATGAGATGAGATTATTCTTTTTGTGGTAAATATTAATACCGTAATATTAATATTTATTAATTTTATTTATGAGGCCTGTGTGCACGGCCTACAACACCAACACCGCCCGACGGTGTCGGCTCAACAAACGGTGCCCCGTGCGAGGCCATCGAGCTCTGAGCACAACAACAGTTTTCGTTCAATACTGTAGAAAGATTGAAAAGATTTTTTTTTTTTGTTGGTAATCATTTTTGACCCAAAAACACGGCATGGTGGGGCCCAGATTGAAAAAAAAAATACTGCAATTTGCCCATAACTGTAGGGCTTAGGTGATAAAAAAAAAAATAAGCTTCATACGGGACATTTTATTTCAGAAGGTAAATATAGCCGTTTGGTTTTCAAGAAATTGTTTCCCTTGCCGGCAGGTTTGTCAGACGCTCAAACAGTTCACGCGGCAACGAGACCACATACGCTGGTCTAGCACAACCTTATGACTGCTGCATGTTTACCATCAAATATAACCCAGCGGCTCTGCCACAAATTCCCCTTTCAGGAGGAGTTTTATGTAGGGTTGTTCTTGGGACTGTAGTTTGTGACGCCGTTGAACTGCACTGTTACACGGTTACACTGAGAGGTGTCCCTAATATTTTGGTTATCTTAATGCATATGAGTGGGCTGACCAAAATATTAGGGACACCTCTCAGTGTAACCCAGTTCAGTTCAACAGTACAGTTCAACAGCGTCATATTATAACCCAAAGTATATTGGGTTATACTGAGAGGTGTCCCTAATATTTTGGCCACCCTAATGCATATGAGTGGGCTGACCAAATTATTAGGGACAACTGGGCTGACCAAAATATTAGGGACACCTCTCAGTGTAACCCAGTACAGTTTAACAGCATTATTATAAATTATATTGGAAAGCTACTAAGATGGAGTCAACCTGAACATTTTAAAAAGGTCAGAAGTTAAATTAGAGGGTGTTAACAATTTCAGCATTCCAGAATTCTCTGTGTGGGTATTCATCTTTTATATATATATATATATATATATATATATATATATATATATATATATATATATATATATATATATATATATATATATATATATATATATATATATATATATATATATTATACATTTTGCAGTTTTTTATCATGTTGAATGTATCACCTTGTGTATAATGACAACAAGGTTTGTTTATGTAACCAAAATAAAATTAAAAAATGTCAAACGTGTTATATTTATGCAAAAGACCCTCAGGCGATCAAACTTTATTGTTTCAATAATCAAGTGTTTCTCATCGTTTCATTAGAATCTGCACTTTTCTCGGTGGGACATCTAAGCATGTTCATTTATTTCAGTGCCACGATTATTGTTATTAGATAAGCTTAATACTGTCAAAAGTTATTGAAAACTTTGGAGTATATATGTGCTTTAAAAGCGGAACATTTTGATGGTCGAATGTTGAGCAGCTTCGTGTGTGAACGTAGAAAACACAAGCAGAAGAAGAAAGATTTGGATAATATCAATATATACAATAGAAAATATGATAATGTCAGTGAGAAGATTAAGGTCCGTCCAAACTCCATGATCACATGCTGACACATGCGGATGTATTTTAATCACACTAAATAAATGGCAGTTTTTATTTTCCTCTTTTTATGTTTTATTTTTTTCCCTCAAACTGCAGAGAGGACGAGCTCGCTCCCCGCTCACCATCCATCACACTGATTATCTGATCAGCTCGCGGGATGTCACGTGTTCGGCAGCGTGGCGGCGCCGCCGAGCATCAGCGGCGAAGGTGACGAGGAAACGTGAACGATGGATGCTGATGAGGAGACGAGAGCGCGGGAAACAACCAGCTGAGACCAGCGACCATGTGACCAGTTCTCATACAAACAGGAAATGCATCTTCTCATATACGTTCACTTCCACAGAGCAGATACACAAGATGGCTGCATAGGGGATGACCGTGGTGATGACCGTGGTGATGACCGTGGTGATGACCGTGGTGATGACCGTGGTGGCGATGACGACTCGCGCGGCGCTGGCGTCCATCTCTACAGACTTCAGTTTTTTACGTTTGATGTGTCCGGCGTTGATGGACGAGCCTCTGAGGTGGCGTG
>CAAKHG010050207.1:12371-24740 GCA_901007715.1 Dactylopterus volitans
AAAAGCTCCTTGAGGCTCCCCAACTTCATCAGGGAGTCCAGACCGGCTCACTGGCTGGAAACTCTCTCTCTCTCTCTCTCTCTCTCTCTCTCTCTCTCTCTCTGTCTCTCACTTTCTCTGCAATGTCTGACTCACTGGAGGACAAGTGAGAGCAGTCAAACACACAACACTACCAATGCATCATCCATAAAGCATTGCGTCCTTTGAGTGTGCTTATAGTTTTGCGGTTTAATATTTACAGTTGTGTATTAATACAACGAAGCTTTAACTGCAACTGCTGCCAATGCTAAAGATGAAAAGAAGGTCTTGTCAAATATCTCCCAGTTGTTCTGTCCAAGGAGTTAATTCCACTTAATGGATGTTTTGCTCAAAGGTGGGGGGGGTTTTTATTGAAGACAAAGTTTGCCAACCAATCACGTGAAATAGCCGGTGGCATTGTATCTCCAGCGCATCCATTCTCCTCTAAGATGTAACGTTTTAAAATGGGTCACGCATACATGGTTCTAACAAAAACGCAGTTCCATATTTAAAAGGCAAAATCATTTTCCGAAACAGCTGGGACTGCCATTTTAACAAAAACCTTACTCAGAGAGGATTAAATAATGAAATTATGGGGGAATATTTTCAGCAGTGGATGAATACAGATTTGCTTCCAACTGAATCAACTAATCAGTTGATGTCAACTCTTAAATGAATCCTTAGCTATGTCAGTGGTGGACAAATTGCTGCTATTTTAAGGAAAAAAAAATTAAAAATTATCTGATTCTGGCGACCTAAATGCAAATATTTACTGGTTTCTTTCTCTTTTGTGATAGTTAAATTAATGTATTTGGGCTGCGTTTTAAATATCGGGCTTTGGGAAACACTGAGCACCACTTTTCACCGTTTCTGAAGCTTTAGAGAGCAAACAACAAATTTAATAACTGAGAAAAGCATCAACAGCTTAAACAACAACGGAAATATGTGAGTTCCAGCCCTAATGATTAAAACGGTTTTGTTCATGCCAGTGAGATTTTGGGAGCAACTCAAGATATATTGGTTACTTAAATGTGATTAGGTTCACGTCATTGTTGGTATTGAATTGCATTTTTTTTTCTTGACCGTGAGAAAATATAGAATATAACTAGTCCAACTGTTTAAATATGACCAAAGTAATCTGACCACAAACTGGAGAGATGATGATGAGGTGATCAGACTTGTGCACCCGAAAGTGCAAGTACCGTCTGACCTTCCATGTGAAGAAACTGAGATAAATTGCTCTGCTGAGTTTGTGGCAGCACATTCAGCAGGCACCGTGGTCAGCGCCATGCTTATCAAAAACAGTTATATATAGACGAGGAACCAACAAGCTAAGAGCTTTACTGTCAGCGAAAGTAGATGTGACATGTGGAGATAAATGACTTGCAGGAGAATGAGGAATCATAAGCAAGACCGGCTTACTCTGCATATTCAGCCAACAAGTATTGCTTCAAGAGTTTTCATTGTTGACGACAAATCTCACAGTCAGGCAAAAAAAAAAAAAAACAACAACGTGTATGGCACAATCAGCTTTCCCTGTTCGATGCCCGAAGGCCGTGTTTGTTACTGAAGTCGTAAACACTGGTCATATTCACTATGGTTTTGTTTTTACATAAGACTGGAAGCCATATTTGTGGTTCAGTAGAGTTTTGTGGGGATGATGTTTCTTTGTAGGCCAATCTGGAAATTAGAATTCGTCTGGGTTTTTGGGATTTGGATTTTTTTTATTATGACATTAAAAAAAAACAAAAAAACAAAAATAACCCTCTAAGGCTCACAAAGTTTTATGATACTTACGCATTTGGTTCAAGAAGATAATGTTCACAAATTAACACAACTTTTGCGTTTTTTAAAGCGTAAATGTACCCGCCAGAAGTAAAAATTTAATGTCAAGCCACGAATGAGCTACACCACAGTCACATCAACGACACTGGCCTCCAACATTTGGCAAGAATTAAGTTTCCGAATCGGTGCGATGACGCTGAATGACTTCTGTAGCCACATTTAGTTGCATGTTAACAACTGCCCCAGAAAAGACATTCAAAAACCTCCATGTTCATTGGTGCAATATTTCCTGACATATTTTATGTGCTAGAGAAAAAGCTGGAAATGTCTTAAACTTCTGCTTACCACAGATTTTATTTCAAAACAGGATCCAATCGTTTATTTATCACTTCTGCCAAGTAGCTTATGTTTTCACTTGCATATATTTGTCAGCAGGTAATGCAACAATTATTGGGCAATTTTCACTGGAGTTGGTGGAGGAGTGTACCATGGGCCAAGGAAGAACTCTTTAAATTTGGGGGCTGATCCATTAAACTTAGTTTAAAAAAAAAAAAAAAAAAAGTCCTTTTCTTTTTGGCATTGAATCCACACTCCCATCCCATTTGTCTCTTGGACCAACATCAAGTCCAATAATCATCGAGTTACAGAATGACTTTATTTCGACAATTTAGCTGCATGTAAACATAAGAAATGTTTTGGGGAAAATCATATTTGAGTGTTGTTTAACCCAATAAACACTAAAATAGCCACAAAATGAATTTGTAACATGAGGGGATGGGTTGCAAACCAGATGCCAGAAAAACTTTCCTATCGGTGTGCCAAGGTGGATAACTCATTCAGTTTTGGAGCAGATCTGGGCATTTTCCTCAGGAAATATTACATGTTGTATTTTCTGCACGAGTGAGTATTGAGGGCAGCAGGAGAGATGATCTGGGATTGACTCAAAATAACAGAAACATGTCTCCTGCTGCTCTGGTGTGGCTGCGATCACACACTGCATAGCTGTTAGTACGAATCAGTTCAGCGGATTTGTCGACAAGGAGGTCTCCTAGGTTTGTCTCGTTTTTGTTTTTTTTTGTTTGTTTGTTTGTTTTGCATAATTGTGGGAGGGGGAAATAATTTGCCTCATTCCCGACCATAGACGAAAAGGACAATACACAACAGGACGGGCCACTCATTTTCTGGCTGCCGCCCATTGTTGTGGTTGTTGTTGAAGCCCAGTTACATTGTCACCAGTGTCACCTGCTGTTCCACGGTAGCAGCCAGCAGATTCCAGCCCTGCATGGGACGACTAACTGAACCTATGTCAACTGTAGAATAACAACAGCACAGCAGAAAGAAGAAAAAAAAAAAACAACAACACAAAAACAGCAACAACAAATGTCCTTGTGCTATGTTGCTACATGACTCAATCTCTGAATCTCTCTTTATGCTGTTGTGCTGCACTCACCTTCCTTTTTTCATGGCGTCGGGGTTGCAGCAGGCAGTTTTTAAAAAGGCTTAAACAGAAGGCAGATTCATACCGTAAAGATCGATAACATATGCGCAAGATGAGGGAACAGCGTGGTTGGAGCAGAGAAACTTTCACGTCCAAGGGCTGAAACGCACAGATCTTGAAGGGAGAGACGCAGATTTAAGGCGAGGTGATAAGACCGCCCATGAATTATGTATGAGCTCATTTAGCAGATGTGCTCTGAACAGCAATACCGACTGCAGTCAGCAGTGCAGCTGTAGTTACCGCACAAGCTCTCTGCCGCTCTCTCCATCTCTGCCTTTCTCCTGGCGCCCCTCTAACTGTGCACAACTCGTTCTACCTGTCGGGCTCATGCTTCTGTCAGGCTCTCCCTTCCTCCGTCTCTCCGGCCCATCGCCTTTGCGTCTATGCTCAGTTGTTGTGTACGTATGTTAAGTATTTTGTCCTCAGTTTCTCCTTTTGTAGCCACACGTTATCGCCGCTACTGGACGGATTTTCTGTCCCCTTTCGCCATCGCCCATCACTGCCCCCTGCTTTCATCTCTGACGCCTCCCTTCCAAAAATCCTCCTTTCCTTCGCCTCTATCGTTCCCCAAAGCGATCTTCTCTCCACCTTTACCTCTCTCCATCATCCCTGCAATCCCCTTCCCTCTGCCCTCACTCTCATCTCTCCATCCTTCCCTCCCAAATCATTTTCTCTCTTTCATCTTGCCCCCTTCATCTCCCCTTCTTTCCATCCCTCTTTGGCTGTCCAGTCCATTTATTCTCTTTCTCTCAGTCATCCACTCCGTTCATTAATCTTTTTTTTCTCCCTCTTTCTATCACTTCCCCTCCTCTCTCTTTTCCCCTGCCTCTATCACCTTTCCTCCTTTGCCCATCCCTTTCCCCATCCCGATATTATTTTTATTTATCTGTCCACTGAAACACAAATATCCCTCTTTCACTTAGTTACTTGTGCTGCAATGTTGGTCCTGGACATATTGTCGTCGCCGCCGCTTCTCCTGCTCTCCACCCTGTTGCTGGGCTACGGTTGCTGGGCTGCTGACATTCCGGAGGACACTACATCAGAATTCTCGGTCAGACTGTACCATCAGCTGCAGGCGGCAGGGGTTCAGGACAACATAATTTTTTCCCCGCTGAGCGTGACTGTGGCCCTGGGGATGGTGGAGCTGGGAGCCAGGGGAGCTTCGCTGGAGGAGATTCGACAGGCTGTAGGATTCAGCCACCTGCTGCCAGGTGACAAACACACGCATCTTTACAGCTTTGCCAAGATCCGGTCAAGGAAGTGTAGAACGTCTCATTTGCGTCATCGAAAAATAAATTGCTTCAGCTTCAGCATATCTTCAACTTCCCAAGTCCTAAACCTAGTGGTTTCCTAAAATGTGAGATCATTTAAAAACACTTATCAAATATGCAGTTTAATTTCCAAAAGTGGAAAAAAAACATTTCCTGACACTGCTGGGAACCTCAGGATTAATCATTGCATTGGATGGGAATGATTTTCAGTCAGGGACACGGTGTGTAAGTGCCAGCATGAATGTGTGTGATGAACCGTCCCATGTGGTTAATGAACGCGATGGCAACCACTCCAACTCTCACTGGCATGTTTTAAACATTTTGTGGGCAGGAGTGTAGCTCTGTGGCACAGTGGGAAATGGCTTTGAGTGCAAGGCAAAACACGGTCTAGGTATCAATATCAATTCATTTCTGGTTGTGGCCTTTCTGGTTGTGGCCTTGGATTCGTTGACTTAAATAAAGAAACAAAAGCAGAACCAGTTTGTCTGTCTAGCCTGGAACCTCACTCTTTTGGTTGACGCTCATGGTTCTTGCAGCGTTCATTCTAGAGGAAAAACAAAGAAAATCAGATCAACGCAGG
This sequence comes from Dactylopterus volitans, assembly GCA_901007715.1. Lineage (NCBI taxonomy): Eukaryota > Metazoa > Chordata > Actinopteri > Syngnathiformes > Dactylopteridae > Dactylopterus > Dactylopterus volitans. The sequence goes on from CAAKHG010050207.1 coordinate 17,524, forward strand.
CTAGTTTAGCACCTTCTCGTTGAACGTCGTGGAGTATTTAACAGCTAATGGCCAGATATTTTTCAGACGTTTTTAGACGAGCTGCATTTTTCTGTATTTATGATGTAAAGCCAGTTTTAATTCACTGTTTCATTCTGTTTGTTAGCTTTTATCAAGGTTAATGAATTCAGTTATCTACTCAAAAATTGTATTCCCTCATTTTAATAATCCTGATTTCTCTTCAACGGACAGATTTGAAAGATGAAAAAAAAATGAATGAAATGAATGAGTCAATAGTAATATAATACTTTTATAAAAATGTGGTTTAAACCCGTCAAAACACAAAACACTGATTCCATCCTTAAAGTGGCACTGCAAGAAATTATGATTTTCCTATTGTTGATCAATGTTTGTATTGTTCTTTCAGGTTATTTTGCAGACCCCGTTATCATGTCAACAGATGTGTTAGCAAAGACACAAACACATTCAAATACAGTCAATATATGACAAATGAAAGCAGCCAATTTGAGAAGTGTGAAACTTTTGTTGTTGTTGTTGTTGTTGTTGTGAAAAACCAAAAAGGTGAAATAACTAAGAACTTCGGCTCTAAATTGTAAATAAACCTTGTAGTCCAGCACGGGGGGCTGATGTTTTCCTTTTTCTCCTTCTGCTGTCCAGGCGTGGAGTTCTCTTTGCTCCAGAACCTGACGGCAGCGCTATCCGACGATGACGCCCACTACGTGATCCGCTTTGCCAACAGCCTCTTCCTGCAGGAGGGCGTCACCTTTAACCCTGAGTTCCTCCATCTGATGAGGAAGTATTTCCGGGCCGAAGTGGAGACGGTGGACTTCAGCGAATCGGCGGCTGTGGCCGAGCAGATCAACGGCTGGGTGGAGAATCATACGGAGAGTGAGTAAGAGGGGGGAAGAGGAAGAGTTGCAGAGTGAAGGAGGGTGATCTCAGAGTGGTTAAATGAATCAAAATGGATGCTCAAACATCTGCGCAAACATCTGCCTGTAGGTAAGATCCGCGAGCTGCTGTCAGCTGAGGATTTCAGCAGCGTGACCCGCCTGACGCTGGTGAACGCTGTCTACTTCAGGGGCTCCTGGAAAAACCAGTTCAGGCCAGAGAACACCAGAACCTTCTCCTTCAGCAAAGACGACGGCTCTGAAGTCCAGACGCTCATGATGTACCAACAGGGAGACTTTTACTATGGTAGGGACTTTTTTCTGAAACTCATGTTCCCCGAGGTTATTTGAAATGTTAATCTTTGATCTGAAATATTTATGTTTGGACTGCTATTCCCCTGGAAGGCTGCTTTTTTTTCTCACTCAGTGAGCTCAACTGCACTGGAATCCCTGCTTGGTTTAATGGTATATTTTGATTTAATAGTACATTTTGAAGGGTATTTTGTGAGTACTGTCAGTCTGTGTCTGGTAAAGTACTGCAATGACAGCCGTGAGAACAAACATTGTCTTTCTAATGAGGCTGTAAAATCTATTGACATCTAAATTTTATTATTTATGTTGTTTGCTTTGTCTGATCTTTTTTGGCTGTTTTATTAATTTCTTCTTCAAAATGCATTATACATAAGATGATACTTACATGTATTCATTTGGTCCAGTGTTTTCTGGATACGGATGTCATATTTTAAGTGAGCATTTCCAGATTTTTCTGAACAAACCTTTACTTTCTTTCCAATTTAATGCACATAAAATTATTATACATGGCAATGCATGACATATAGTTTTTTTTATGTTGTGTTTTGTTTTAAGGGGAAAATGCTATAGTGTTTTCAGCATCCATTAATGCTTTCATTGATTTTTCAAGTTTTTATACATATTTATTAAGTATATTATTGAAATAGCAAAAATCCCATTGTAGGTCTGCAGAGCTCAGGATGGTATTTTTTAAACTGCTTTATTTGTTTGATCTGGAATCTGAATCAAAGAAATTAAACTTACAGTGATGAGAAAAATCAGGAAACAAGGAAATCCTTGCATTTGAGAAAAAGAATGTTTGATAGTTTCATTTTAAAAGATTTTTCAAATGTCTTAAAACATTAAGCAGTTACTTAAATTGATCTGATTATCGAATCAGGTATTTGTTGTGGCACTAATCAGCGCTCATTCTGCAGTTTTCTCACACCCAGTACTGGAAAATATGATGTTCTTTGGCTGAAACTATTCAGGGCCTGATTAGGGTTTTCAATCACTGTTTTGTTTTTGTTTGTTTGTTTTTCATAACACAATCTGGTCTGAGTTGGACCACATGATTGTGTTTGAAATATTTGTGTCAGATCCCCGTGTATGTGCTGTTTTGGCAGCATTTTGAGGTGGGAGATTGTTACAGATACCACAATTTGGCTGAAATGCTTAGACATAAAAAATGATAACACACTAGCCCTTGTTTTTATAGGATGCTGCCAAAGACACATTCTGTTACTGTTGCACTCCTGCTAAAGTTTTAGTGCGCAGATGATATTTTGTCTTTTCTTCTAATCGTTCATCCTTTCCTCCAAAGCTGATACAGGACAACAGTCCCATCCAAATAGTTGTTTGTGTTCTTTGTCTGGATGGATTTTTCATGATTTGCACAGAGACACTTTTAACAGAGCTGTGTGGAAACAATGCAAGGGCTGCATTTGTGGGGGCGTAATTGTTTGGCTTGTCTGAAAAAACCTCATGTCTTACTGGACTTGTAGAGATACTGAGTTGCGATGACATAAATCCTCACGAGTTTACGCAGAAGTGAATACATCAGACACCAGGACAGCGGCGTTTGATGTGTGTGCAGTACTCCGCAGGAGCGGAGAGCCAGAACGTGTCACTAAGGTTGGGTTCTTATCATGCTTGCTTTTTGTGGTTGCAAACATCTTTCAGCCCCAGTTACACACACACACGCCAACACACATGTGGCTGTGTGCACGCACTTGTGCAATCTGCAGAACAGGGACGGATCCTTTGGGAGAATGCTGTGTTTTCATTCTCATCTTGAAGCCCATATTGGTTTAGTAAAATGTTTGAGGAAGCCCATCTTCTGCTGCCATGTCGACTCGCTCTGCACCAGCAACAGCTTGACAGAATGCCAAGTTAATGAGGGACAATTCTTCCCTTTGAGGTTATTTGAAATGGGGAAAAAACATTATAACAAAAGAAAATGAGCACACAAAGACTGGAATGTTAATTGCATTACGATCTCTAAAGCACACTGAAGAAAACCTATGTAAGTGGGATAATCTTAGATTTAAATTCTGGTTGGGCTTGTTTTGAGAATAACAGGATTATCTCATTATAATGACAGAATTGTCAAATGTTGCTCACTTTGTCTTGAATCAAATTTTTTATCAATGAGTTTTGCTGATGACGTTTGTTGAAGATCCACCCGAGGGCCATAAAGTCTGCATGTGTGTTTACACGAGCGTTTGCCTCTGACGGTGGGTGGTAAACAGCCACGGGTGAAGTTCTACCCTCCCTTCATTCGTGAACACAGTCAAGTGCATGTGTGTCTGAAAACACTGTGTTTTCTTGCCCGACTCAGTTTTAGGCCCTTTGAAGTGAAGCATCCGTGGTTTTTAATTCGTACTTTGGGGAAATGACGCCACGCGCCGTAATCAGTGCAGTCAATCAATGCCCTTAAACTTGTTTACATCTGTGTTTGTTCCCCCTCAGAAAAATTCAGAAGCCCACGACAGAAAGTTACTTTGTGTTTGCACAGTAAGTTTGCTTAAATGCACGTTCCATCCCTCCAGGTGAGTTCAGCGATGGCTCCCAGGAAGCCGGCGGCGTGTACCAGGTTTTGGAGATGCCGTACGAGGGGGAGGATATGTCCATGATGATTGTCTTGCCTCGGCAGGAAGTCCCGCTGGCTTCTCTGGAGCCCATCATCAAAGCGTCACTGCTGGAGGAGTGGGCTAATAATGTGAAAAGACAGAAGGTGGAAGTCTACCTGCCCAGGTAGAGCACATACACATGCTAACATAGCTCATCGTGCAGCCATGCTCTGTTACTTGCAGGAGGAGGAAGCTAATCAATGTCCATGTCTACAGTTATTATAATGAGTGTCACTATGGCCAAATTGTTCAGAGTTTAATGTCCAGCTCCTTCCTCTGCTTTAAGTGCTGTTTGAAGTCCATTACTCTTGTCAATACTGATTTAAAAAAAAAAAAAAATCCTTCATTTTGTCTGAAGTGTGCGGCCTTTACTTTTTTTTTTTTAGTTTGGCTAATGACTAGCGGCCATTTTCAACCACTGCTGCATTGTTCAGGTTCAAAGTGGAGCAGAAGATCGACCTCAGGAAAACTCTACAGGAGCTGGGAATAAAGAACATCTTCACCAATGATGCTGATCTCTCCGCCATGACAGGTGACTCACAGCTGCATGAAAAACCTCCAACGCATCCGCATCCGTATATTTTTTTTCACACAACACAGAAGTGCAAAATAAATAAACTCCAAGAGTAGCATGAATAGTTGATTCAATGCTGCCTGGCTGCAATGAAGTAGCCTGCGGTTCTTTCGTAGGTAACCAAGGTAACTGCCATCGAGTGGGCAGGTCAGAGCCATCGCGTCATCTTTAAAAATAGATCCAGAGAGAGAGACAGACGGACATATACATGTATATACATATATAAAGATGGAGGAGGAGAAGAGGCTACAACTAAAAATGTACAAGCGAGGCAACCATGAGGTGTGTGAGGTGTGTGAGTTAGCTTTAATGAAACGGTGCAACACAAAGCAACAGGAAATGATCTCGGCGCGTCTTTAACAGACAAACAGTGATCAGCTCCACACTGTTCGCGATCTCGTTCGGAACACCTTGTGCTGCTGTTGTGTTGTGAAGCTCAGTCTGCGGGCTATTCTGGGCTTCAGTGCATCTTGTTCTACCATCGGCTCAGCGTGTTCTCACAGGACACGATGCAGCAGACTGGCAGGCAGGTAGGTGAGAGAGGGGGATCATTTTAAAATGCTTTCAGTCTTTTTTGGACATTTAAAATTTCGTTTTTTGTTTTTTTTTTTAACTCTAGCAGACGTCCCTTCTTTTAAAAAAAATATTTCGAACACGACTAATCTGAGGGTGTAAGCTACATCAGCATAGAGTTTTCTCATGTTGCTTATGCAGTGTCGAACCCACGTTTGACTCAGCAGCATATTCTCATCACCTCACACTCAGACTCACTGAACTGCACCATAGATGGAGGCGCCGCGTCCGTGTCAGCGCTTCTGGCAGGATCGCGTTGCATGGAACGCACTTTTCCTGCTCATTTCAAGATTTATTTGCTTGCTATCACACAAGACGAAGCTAAAATCGCACACTGTCAGCCTCACGATGAAGCGCCAGAAATGTAGACGGCGCGATGAGACCAGTCGCTGGCCTTAAGGTGTCGAAGAATAAAAGAGTCCAAAGATGAAGGATGAAAGTTCAAAAATAATTGCTGGAAGCAGCTCTGATCCCTGTGTGTCTGCTCCAGATGGGAAGGACCTTTACATTGGGAAGGCTGTGCAGAAGGCCTACCTGGAGGTGACTGAGGAGGGAGCAGAGGGAGCCGCTGGATCAGGTAGACTCATCGTCATCATCGTCGTGATGTGGCGGTGCAATGACCATCGCCGCGTTGCCTCTTAACGCTGCGATCACCAGTAAACGCTGCCCCCCCCACCCCCTCTGTCTGCCCTTTCAGGAATGATCGCCCTGACCAGGACTCTGGTGCTGTACCCGCAGGTCATGGCTGATCACCCGTTCTTCTTTGTGATCAGAAACCGCAGAACAGGTGTGTGTGTGTGTGTGTGTGTGTGTGTGTGTGTGTGTGTGTGCAAAACAACAGGCAAACAAGGTTAACATTACTTAAATATTATCTTTTGGTATGGCAAGACATCCATCTTGGACTGCACATTTTCATGTCAGTCATTCATGTGTAATTCGCTGCTAATCATGTTTGATATAAAATCAATCTTTTCTCATTATTGATAATTCACAAAGTGATAGGGCAAGGGTCTTTCTACATTTCAGCTTTCGTCTTATTGCCCACAAACACTCCATACAGTATTTCTCATAGGAGAATTTCCCTTAACTATGTCAAACTTTGCATCAAAAACCTCTTTGTAAACGGAGAAATGTGATTCTCATCACACTGCACCTTTGACCTTGTCTAAGTTAAACCATCGGACAGACGCCTTTTTGTTGCAAGTCAGCCATCCACTTATTCATGAAAACCCAGCATGCAATTTGAAGTGTGTGTGTGTGCGTGCGTGCGTGCGTGCGTGCGTGCGTGCGTGCGTGTGTGTGTGTGTGTGTGTGTGTGGCAACATGACAGACAGCAACAGGTGCATGCGGTCACAGCAACACTATCAGCTGCTGCAGAGGAAATACAATCATCTATACTGCCTCAACACACACTTGTGAGCACATGCAAGAATGCACACAAACGCGCACACACAATAAAAAAAAAAACATACTATGTGTGTGTGAATGTTACCATGGAACAAGTTTCCAATTTAGGTATTTAAGGCATGCATTTTAGACTGCATGCCTTATGTACGTATGCCTTTGGCTGTCCTATGCTGCTGGAGTGTCACGATTACCATTTAGTATGAAGCCAATGTATGCCCACACGTTTTGTGGATTGCATCATTTACAAACAGAGTTAATCTCTTTTAATGTGGATTTTATCTTTTACAAACAGACTAAATCTATTTTAATCTGTAATTCAAACTCATTTCAACATAAAGCATGAGCTGGTTACTGGTATTGTAATGTTGACAATGGACCTGTGAGATCACCACCTCAAAAACACACCGACACACACCCCTGTTGACATCCAGATGCACTTTAATCCCTGACTGTGAAAACAGAGACCCTATGGACTATGTATTGATGTACACACACATACACATGTGCACGCACACACACGCACACACACACATACACACACGTGCGCTCTCTAAAACATGTGCAGACATGTACAGCCACCGATTTATGCATATACATCTGCACACATGTATGCACAGATGCTCACTCAAGCACACATCACACACATTGCTAAACACAGAAGTTCAAACTGTTACACAGATACTTAATACCCTAAATGTAATTCGCATTTTGTGTGTGTGTGTGTGTGTGTGTGTGTGTGTGTGTGTGTGTGTGTGTGTGTGTGTGTGTGTGTGTGTGTGTGTGTGTGTGTGTGTGTCCCTGGGAGTGCAGCTACACTTTTAGAGTGTCTGCTCCGCTCTGGCAGCACGTAGA
>CAAKHG010050210.1:0-22289 GCA_901007715.1 Dactylopterus volitans
ATGTGTCAGTGAGATTATACAATGCATCTGATTGTTGTATAAACAACTAAAAAATAATCAGGCTTTTTCCTTCCCCCGGCACAAATGAACAGCCCTCTCCAGAGGAGTATATTTCAAAGGAAACTGTGTCACTGGAGCTGTAGAGCCAAATTACACTGCTAAATCTGACAAGTATGAGTATGTGTATCTGCAGCATCAACTGTGGAAGGTGCAGTCTAACATCCACACAGTCTGCTGTAGGTCATATCTCGACTGAAAGATATGCGCTGCCTCCTGTGTTAGAATGCATTTGTAACCTTGAAAATGTTGATATTTCCATCTTACAGGTCTTTTAATGTGCAGTCTCGACTGACTGAATTTGTCTTGGAATGTTAAGTGGGTATGGAAGACAACTTGAATTCTGTGTTCAACGGAAAAAAAAAAAGTCATCAAGTTACTATGATTTGAATTTAGTTTGAAATACATTAACACAGAAATTGGTGTTTTAGTTACACACTATTAATTTGGTGTAACAACCAACATTATGATGTTAACACAACTCGCCAAATAAAGTATAAAGCTTAAAAAAAAAGTGAATCCAGTTGAATAGATTAGAACCTTAATCTTGCAACCATGCAATTAATTAAGTGTTTGTAACACTTGAGCCAGGAATAACTTTTTTTCTTATTTGATATATCTCGCCGTCCATAATTGATCCAATACTGAAGTACTTCACTTCGGTATTGAACATTTCGAGTTTTACTGCAGCTATGTGAACACACTGAGATGACATATAAACAGGTAAACACTGGCAAACAGAGGGAAAAAAAAATCTATTTATTGGAAATCAGAGGAGATCACATATGATGAATAAAATGAAAGAATACCCTTGGAAAAAAATAATAAAAGAAAAAAAAAAATGATATTGGGCCAAGCCTTTCTCTTTCATTGTGGTCCATGTATATGCGGAGAATACTTGGCGAGGATCAGCTGAAATAATGAGGCACTCTAATGTATGGAACGCCAAACAGGAGGCTCATTTCAAGTATTTGAAAAGGGATCAGCGCAGGAGCCATTCCTCAAACCGATAATCACTCCAAAGAGCTTCTGCAGCTGTCAGGGATGTGCTGGCCAAACAAACAATCTGAGAGAAAACAGAACATCCAGGAGCAAGCGGAGCTGCTGACACCTGTTTAATGACAGAGGTTTTTTTGATAGAGAAAGCATAAGAAATGTTAACTTTGCAGAACGTGTTGTTACTTGGGTAACAACACATTGTTACTTGGTGGCTAAGTGCTCAAAATGCCACTTTATGAAGCCAGGCACATTTGTTTGTTTTTTTCCCCCCAGTATCTGTTGTTCATTATAGAGTGATACAGAGGGAAGAGTAATTAGCATTTATTGTGACAAATGACTGGCGGTGGAGGAACGTGAAGAATCACCGGAGCCATCCTGGGTAGAAGGTGGGCATGGGGAGTGGTTGCTCACTTGATGAAATATCTAAATGGATGAATCGAAGCGATACAAATATATTTGAAAGACAACCATCGGAAGCTGATTGGTTTGCAGTACAGAGGCATAAATGTAATTGGACAGAGGTAGTAAAGTTAGAATTGAGAATGAAAAGATTCGACAGCACTGAAAAGGGGAAGTGACGAAATGTGACTGTAAGGTGAAGCAGAAATCCCAGGCATTTGACGGAGAGGAGGGATCCTCCTGATTGAACTTAGGCCAAGGCTTCACTGGAAATAAAATGGAAGAAAGTGTTCAAGTATCAGCAGCTCTCTCCAGGCCCCACGGCAAGTTGTGGTTGTTGGTTCTTAGGAGATTTGTGCTGGCGTGTGGCTGACTTGGATGCTGAATCCAAAGATCCTGCCAGAATTTGTGTCAGACTTGTGGAAGGATCTGTATGACTCATTGGAAATACATTGGGAAGGGATGGATAAGATGGCTGAATGTGTGTATTTCTGTCCGGGGTTAAGGTCTGGGGTCACCGTGTTGACTGGCACCATAAAATGATGCCTGTCATGATGTCATGTTATGATGACATGTTCGACTGGGCAAGAGTTAAACGCCTTCAGAAAGACTTGCAGTAAAAAAAAAACAACAACACAGCGCTCACAGTTCAATCACGTAAGTTTACTTGCGCTCAGACAAAGTGCTCAACTCCTCTGACTGCTGTCGTGGAGCTGCTCGGTGGCAAAGATGGATGTGCTGCGAGGCGCAGCCAAAAACTTCAGCGTTTGGAAGTTGTTGGCATTGTCGGCCCGAATGAAATATGCTGGCATGTACATCCATATCTAACTGTTTGCTTTCATTGCTAGCTCCGATGGCAACAAAAAAAAAGTGGAGGGCGCATTTTGTTTGTAGATCAAACGGAAATCGATCATCTCCCCCTAAATGTCATAACACATTGTGTTTACCTGATTTCTTATCCAGAGTTATTGTTAGGTGGCACAGATAATATTTCTGCAACAATGTAATACGATAGGTCTTAAGTATATGTTCTCAACTTTCCACTCCTCTGTGTCCAAGAAAACACAGTCCTATCACAGTCAGAGATGCAGCAACTGTAATTCTATTTGTTTTGGCCGCCACCTCCCCAAGCTTTCTTGGACATGAGCTAACATCACCAGATGTTACCTTGTGGCGTTGTAATAAATGACATGCATCGACCGATCTGTGCCGCAATTAACGGCCCAGGCAATTTGAGCTTGTAACCCGGGAAATATGGGCATTCTCTCTTCGAACTCAAGGACAAACATGTAGTCTCTGAAAACCTTATCCACATCTAGTCATTCAGATCTTATGAAGCACAATAACAAAAGACCTCAGAAGCAAGGCTTGGTTTTATGCCTCCCCATGCACCGCAAGAATTCATCCAAACAGCATGTAAGCCGGGGAGAACTAAGTACTCACATTATGACTACTTACACCAATCAGCTTTATCTTAATGACCACTAGTAGCTGAAGTGAATAATTCGACTTATCTTGTTACCATGGCACCTCTCTGTGGGTGGGATGTCAAGCAGCAGGTGAACGTTTTGTCCTAAATGTTAATGTGGTAGAAGCAGGAGAACTGAGCAAGCATGAGGATTCGAGCGACTTTTATAAGGGCCAAAATGGGATGGCTGGATGTGATGGGTCAGAAGAGCACGAGAACTGCAGCACTTGTTGGATGTTCCTGGTCTGCAGTGGTCTGGACTGATCAAAAGGAAGGAAAAGCAGTAAACGGGCTTATGGGCAGCCGAGGCTTCCTGATGCATGTTGGGAGGGAGACTGGCACGTAGCTCAAACTGCTGAAAAAGTAAAGGGTGCTGCTTCACTGAAGACCAGGCAGGGTGCCAAGTCTCACCTCTGTCCATTGCCAAAAGCTCCAACAATTGACATGTGAGCATCATAACTGGAACATGGAGCAATGGAAGAAGGTGGACTGGTCTGATGAAGCATGTTTTTTTGTTTTTGTTTTGGATGTATATATATATATATATATATATATATATATATATACATCACGTGGATGGCTAAATGCATGTGCGTGGCCCACATGGCACCAGGAGTCACCATGGGAAGAAGGCAAGCTGGTGGAGGCAGTGTTTTTGGCAATGTTCTGCGGGGAAACTTTGGGTCCTGCCACTCATGTGGATGTTACTTTGACACGTAGAACCTACCTAAGCATTGTTGCAGACCATTTACACCCTTTCATGGAAACGGTATTCCCTGATGGCAGTGGCCTCAGGATAATGCTCCCTGCCACAAAGCCAAAATGGTTCAGGGGTGGTTTGAGGAACACAACAACCAGTTTGAGGTATTTACTTGGCCTCCTAGTAACCCAGATCACAAGGCAATCGAACATCTGCGGGATGTAATGAACGAATCATGGATGCCCCACCTTGCAGTTTTCAGGATTAAAGGATCTGCTGCTAACATCTTGCTGCCACAGCACACCTTCAGATGTCTAGTGGAGTCCATTTTTCACTGGGTCAGAGCCATTTTGGCGGTAAAAGGAGGACATGCACCATATTAGACAGGTGGCCATAATGTTATGGCTGATTCGTGTTTACTTCATTAGATTTTAGCAGGACAGTTAAGTTCTAGTTTGGTTTGGTCATACAAAACAAATGGTTCGAGAAGGATTTTCACAAGGTGAACAATATGCCACACAGTGACTGCAGTCGTTGTTCTAAGTATGTCATATTGACGCCAAAGCAGTTGGCAGTAGAGTTAATTAGCTTTTCATACATATACACAAGGATTCCTGATGTGTCAGAATCACACATTGTTGGCAGTGACAAAGTGAGGATTTGATGAACAGGGATGTGAAAAAAAGCTCCCAGGGAGCCACATGCAAACAGACACCACTGAGCCTTGAGTTTATTCTTCTTCTGTGTCACCTACAACCTCCCTCTAAGTTTGTCTGATCTTTCTATCACATATATGTCTCCTTTCTGTTGCCTGTCTGCAGGGTGTTGAAATGGTGAAACATAGTCTGCTGTGGAGTCCCAGTAGATTCCCTAATGCTTCCACACACACACACACACGCACGTCTGTAATCACATCTGATCTATTATTGTGTTGAGGATCTCACAATCCGGTGCCCTCTTAAGATGAAAGGAGATGATATTCTGAATAAAATCCATGTTATTACGCTGAAACATATTGCACATTACAGGAGCGCACTGACAGGTCTTCATGCAGCCTCTGCTGTATGATCACTGGCAGAGCATTTGCCACTCTCTGCAGGAAGAAATTGAGCATGTAAATCACCCCGCTGTATTTTGCTCATTTCTCTTATTTCAAGTGGGTGCGACTGTAATGGTTTTCCTAAAGTGAAGCTAAAGAAGTGAACATGCAGTAAATCTGTATTTATGGTCTATTTGTGATTAAGTTTCAAAGTGAGCCGCTGCGGCTCCGGAGATCGACCGCCCCTGTGGTGAATGCTTTTGTCCAGTGAAAAGGATTGTCTGCACCTTCAAAACTACGTTGACGTTGAAATGATGCACGTCATTGTGAGCACAAGAAAATCAGATGACCTCTGTGTACTGTACGGCGGGATAGCGCAGGTAAGGAGGCGGGTTGAGGCCAACATATGAGCGCCACAGTTTGGCGTAGGATCGCCGCTGTCGCTTGCAAGGCAAGACGCCGTTTAACAACCCACCACGGCTGCCAAAGTGGGGTACACACTCCAAGATAATGGGTCCAATTCCTCCCTCCCGATCAAAGTCAGAAAAGGCTCTTGAGATTATTTCAGCAGATTCTCTCCTGCGGTGTGAGGTGTGTTAAGAATGATTTTACCCCCCCACGATCACTACGGAAGACGATGCCGGTGGCCCCGATCTGAAATCGTAAAAAAATAAGCACGTTCGTTATTTACAATCGTATATAATGTGGTGTGAGGGGGGGAAACCGAGGGAAGCCAAGCATCTCCTGTGTGGATCGTCGCGTGGAACGGAATGCTAGCCAATCAGAAGGAGGCGAGCTCACTGAAGGCGCAAGCAAACAGACAGGGCAGCGGCAAAGTCTAATGGACGACCAATTATTTGATTTGATGCATCATGTCATCTAAAACTTATCACAATAGAACGGGCATGGAAAGGAGCGCGTCGTCTCTCACGTTTAGAAAATCGGTTAGATTTAAAAAATCTCACATGGGGGAAAAAATGCATGATCTTTTTCTGTGACCATGAACTTTTGCCCCAAAACTTAGCACCTTCGGCCTTAACACCCTAGGACTTACAAGTTTAAGGGTTGGGTTTGAGGATGTGTTAAATACATGTCGTGTGAAGCTGGGGAGCATAAGTCTGAAGATCCATCTTCCAGTGGAACAAATGAACCCAAAACAAATTATATCAAATGCGACTTCTTCATCTTCGCACAGACGGGAGCCGGTGGCGGCGAAGCAAGCCTTTTGTTGTCATGTCACGCTCTTTGACAAAGTCACAGAAGGAGACGCATAGGTTTGGCTGCGTTTAATATTCAGTGGAGAGACTTCTCTTACCTGCCACTCGCCCTCGATATTTCCATGGTAACATTCTCAAAAAATATCTGGTGTCCTTTGGTGAGAATGTTGACCTGACAATGGACCCTTCACATTAACTCAGTCGGCCTCTCTGTCTGTCAGTCTCTCTCCCTTCCTCCTCCCTGCTACTCTCATACATACACTCACTCTCTCTCTCTCTCTCTCCCTCCCTCGCTTTCTTATGCACACACACATGCATGCACGCACAAAAGCACGCACGCACGTACACATACACACCAGGGACCTGATGAATTATTGTGTTCAAGTGGACAGTTCTTGCATTATTCATTAATCTTTGTTTTTGCAGATCCTCCCATTAGACCTCCAGTCTACCTGCATTATTACACAAAGATAAAACTGAGTCAGACTTGCATGCATGCACACGTACACACACGCGCATGCACACACACACACACACCCACAACCCTGGTGCAAACACTGTATGCCTGAGGGAGTTACAGTATGTTCAATGCCTGCTTGTCATTTACTTTACTATTATTAGGCACCTGCATGAAAATATATAGCATTCTAGATAATAATAGTGAATCTCATCTGCTCTTTGTAGTCAATAACACAATTTTGAGCGACTTTAATTCAAACATGATGTGGCATGTATGCTGTAATATAATCATAGCAGCGTATGGGTATATACTATGCCATTCACTGCAAACCTTGATAAGTTGTTTGGGTAACCAGTTAACTAGGGTAGCATTAGTGCATTAAGGCATTCATTACCTGGAAATAAGTTGCCCTCGTAACTGTCAAGGGTCATTATCAGAGAGAGCAAGTGGAGCGTAAACATTGCGCAGCCGAAGCGGAGTGTGATATCATTGTCATAGCAATTATTTTTATGAGTCGTAAGCAGAGCTCCTGGGAAAACTAATATCTCAGTGACAGATGGTTCCCGTCCACATCTGAACAATTCCTGATGAGGCAGCCAAGGATAGTCACAAGGAAAAAGGAAAAAGCAAAAAAAAAGTGTCTGAATCATTCAGTTAATTATGGGAAAAGGCCCAAAGTCTCAAAGTATGACCCTGCACCTGGGTTCTACGATTGTGCCGGCTTGTGGAGTTTTTGCTCCAAAAACGATGAAAATGTCAGTAACAACTTGTTCCACTTTGCCTTGACAAACGTGATTACTGGCAATTAAAGATGAATCAAATGTGTCATCCTTTTATGTCAATCACTGATACAAAGCTACTTCAACACTCTTGGGCTTCATCGCGCAGTATGTTAATCGCACACTCTTTTCAGCTCACTGGCCTCCCTCTCACAGAAAAATCAGCTTTATGAAATCTTAATTCACAGAAACGTGCAATCTTTTTCCCCTGTTTTTTACTAACACAAGCTTCAAACATCTCCATCTGCTAATTCCACATTACACTGAAGTGAATGGAGACAGAACTGTGCTGTCTGCAGGTTCATTAACAACGGTAAAAGGTGAGACTAGAATATGAATAGATTCTGGCTACATTGAAAGGTCTCATTCACATGTAAAAGCGTAAAAAGATAGCACTTTTTTGTGGTTTGCATATATCGAGGTTGTAGGAGGTGCTGAAAGACAGCTGGTGTGTTACCTGCAGTTGATGAAGCTCTGCAAGCTCTCAGTTTGGAAAAGCCCGGAGCCAGTATGTCCACTGGAAGCCAGCCTGCTGCATCACAGCAGTGCGGTGTGGTAACGCAGTGGTATTGAAGCTGAAAAAGATGATGGTCCAAGTAAAAGAACCTTATGGCTTTATGACATTGCAGGTTATCCATAATAAAAAAAAGGCTATGCTGAGGTCATGTACTTTGTCCTTTGTTTTGCATTTTACAGAGCCGAGGTACCTTTAATGATCAAGAAGAGATAAGGTGGAGCATATTAAAATAATTGTCACACGTTACAATGAAAAGTTTCGCTCTCGTCTGCCTGTCTAGCACAAGGGCATATTTATGTGAAATGTATTTTCTGTTCATTATCATAATGATATAACACATGGGAAGCCTATTTGCCATGTTCATCTCTCTAAAAGATGCAGAAAAATTAGTCCATGCTTTTGTTACCTGCAGGCTGGATTACTGAAATTCCTCTTATCAGGTTGCCCCAACAATTCTCAAAAGAATCCAATTGGCTCAGAATGCGTGCACACGTTCTAATAAGAACCAGGAAAAGAGTTTATATTTCTCACAATATTACCCCGCCACCACCACACCCCCTCACCCCGCTCCCTTACCTATAAAGCCTTTAATTGTATGGGATCATTATATCTTATGGGGCTAATAGAACTTTATTACCCCACTAGAACACTACCCTCCCACAGGGCAGACTTACTTGTGGTTCCTAGAATCTCTAAAAGTAGAATTGGAGGCAGAACTTTCAGCTATCAGACTCCTCTCCTGTGGAACCATCATCCAGCATCGGGCAGGGGGGCAGACACCCTCTCTACATTTAAGAGCAGGCTTAAAACTTTCCTTTTTGACGAAGCTTATAGGCAGAGCTGGTCTGGGACCAGCACCTAGTCATGCTGCTATAGGTCTAAACTGCCGGGGGACCATGATGCGCTGGGCCCTTCTCTTCCTCTCTCTCTCCTTTCCCATCGTCTCCCTCTCCATCCATTCAAGCGTGCTACTTAGTTCACTTCTTCCCTGGGGTTGTTTTCCTGTCTTGCACAGACGGAGACCTTTAAGGCCACCGGGGACCTCCACCTATTATGTTACAGTAGTTGAGCTTACGGTGCATTTCTGTCCCCTCCCTCAACTCCCACCCTCTCCTCGCTTGCTCATGGGGGAATTGCCGGGTCTCTGTAAATTAGTGGTCTTGACCTGCTCTACTTGGAAAGTGTCACGAGATAACTATTGTTGGGATTTGGTACAAATAAATAAATTTGACTTGACTGCAATTCAAAACATCATTGATCACATGATCAAGTGTTGGCGTTAACCTGGCCGTGATGCAGGTTCATAAACAGGAAAAGACTCCATGAGCAGACCCGCAGCCCAGTACTTTCCTTCAAGATCCTCTCTGATAGATAAATTAACTTTTCCCCTATAACGCAACTCCTTGGAGCTGTGAGCTGATATCATATATCCAATAGCAGGTCACCGTGCCCTAATATGTTAGCCAAACAGGCAGACACCACTATTGTAGAACTCTCTGCACTCTCCAAAGTTTGGTATTGTCTATTCTGTCCTGACTAATCTGCACCTGACCTGAAAATACTTTGCAACATAAACCAGCCGTAGGAGAGAATCCTCAGAATTGATGCCGACACCGCTTGCATGAACCGCCGCTCTGTCGGTGTCACGTCCCCTGAGCACAGTAAATATATCACTCCAGCACAAGCCATCTGAGTCTCCCTCGTGTCTCTCTGCGTCTGCCTCCTTGTCTCCTCTGTCCACTCTGATTTCTAAAACATTCTCAAATGGGCGTTTAAACCCGTACATACTTCAGCTAGCTATTTTTGGGTTATATAATGCAAAACATCCAGCTGAGGACGAGAAACAGTTGACTTTTTTAAGCATAAGGAAGAGCATCTGAAAAGCGGCGGGCTACATTCACGCAGAAAGCTGCCGTTCCCGAGCGGACCCTAAAGGCATCGTTTTTTAGCATCACACCACACTGCTTGTGCCAAAAAAAATTTCCACACACATTTGGAGAGGACTCGACTCTGCCAGTGACTGAAGACATTGTCGAAGAATTGCTCGGTGACGTTCCTGCCAAGAAATCATTGACGCACACTCGCCCATCATTCCGTGAGCCGGCGGGTTGATGACATGGCTCGGGACGTTTCTACTCAACACTTCAGCTGGATGAGAACAGGGATACGTCCAATGCCACCCAACTGCTTGTGTGGCATCAGATTCACTTGGCAGGAAAGGTTTAGTTGAGGAAATAATGTTTTGTAAAGTGGTTGAAAGAAGAACTACCGGGAGGAACATTTTTTTTTTAAGTTTTGGACAATTACGTATTTATTTGAGGATGACTTTTCATCTTTAAAAGTACTTAAAATGCAACTTGTCTCCATACGGACGATGACAGGAGTTTGGCACTGACAGACATGAAGACCAGGCTTGACAGACAAACTGCGTAGGAGCCACTGAGCTCACCCCTCCCACTTGTGTGCTCTCTCTCTCTCTCTCTCTCACTCCCAGACACACACACACACACACACGCGCGCGCGCACGCACACACACACACTCATTCACAGCCAATCGAGTATTATTCTCCTCTCCTCTGTTCTTATTATTCTGTTCCAGTTTGTTGAAAAGTTTATGACTGCATGTGAATGAGCTCTGGAACACGTTTTAGAAAAAAAAAAAACAATATTCTTATGTTGGAACAAGTGTCAAGGCTGTACAGTGTCAGTGGAATGATTAGTTTTGAAATAATGAAATAATAATGAATATCATTACTATTTAATCAGTAAACATCAGAAAATGTATTTACAAGTTGTGTTTTTTTTAATTTTTTTTTTACATTTGCGTTTCACAAAGGGTCCCCAGTCTGCGTTCGAAGGAAAGCAGGATGTGGATGCCAAATCAGGATACAGGAATTTTTTTCATTGAGTTTTCCTTGGGCTCGCCAGTATTGATGACGTCGGCGCCACATTAATATTTTACATCAGCACAACTGCTATCAATTCGCCATTTGCCTCACTGCCTCTGCTGAAGTTAAACAAGACATAGTTTGATGGGCTAACAGGTGTTTACGTTTGCCTGCACTTTGGGGCTCCTGGTGGAGGTTTTGTGCTCTCTGGGTGCTTTTAGTTTTTTGTATATTATCTTGATTCTTGATGCATTTAGGTAAAAACGTTTTTTTTTCTCCTCTCCTGTCAGTATCTAGACACTAATTAAAGCCTATTTAATATACCATATCTGTTCAATCAATCTGCTCTCTGATTGGACAATCTGAATCCGCAGTGTGGTCTGTTTGCCCAGTCAGATTCTGGTTTAAAGTTTGCACCCATGACTCGAGAGTCGCACACAATCTGGTAACTTTGAATGTTGAGTTTTACCTGAGCTTTTATCTGTGAATAGATGCTCATGAAATCACTTTTTTTTCAGTGTTTTTATGTAACTTCACTTTGTTTTGTTTTGTTTTTACAAAATGTACATTTAATCTTGACACAGAGCCCTTCTGCAAGTACAAACCATTTCTACTTGTGCACAAACTTGAATTTTTCACACAGATTTATACAACTGATTGGTACTATTTTTTTTTCCAATTCAAATAGTGGATAAAACTGATTTAATAAATTAAAAAAAAAAAAGACTCAGGTTTTGTATATGGATCATATATAAAAAAGCTTCTCACAACCTAATTGGTTTTCAAATTCACCCGTCAAAAACTTTCCATGGTGAGCGACTTGCCTTCCGCATTGGAGCTGCTTTTATCACTATTACAAACATTCTAATAGATTTAACTTTATGCAATGCATAGCAATTTTGCAGTTCTTCCTGCACTGAATGCAAACTGGCAGGAATAGATTTGCTGTGTGTCAGTGGCACATTGGAGGCTCAAATCACTTTTCTGCTTATGAAATACTGGAAATTGCATTTGAATTGCGGTGTGAATGATACGACTGCCATTCAGGTAAAATGATTAACACTCAATAGTACTAAATGAATGCAAAATAATTTGGTTAACCTTTGAGACCTCCTGTTCAGGCTGTCTTTGACTTTGACTCGTATAAACCACACGTTCGCGTGATCAGACTGCTGAAGGCTGCGTGAGTGAAGCTAACGGAGCTGGTAATGCATCGCTCCATTTACAGCCGGGACAATGTATCAGGATTTAAAATGGACCTTCCTGCTTTGTTTCTACCAGAAAGATTAGGTTTGTACATTTACCCAGTCAGGAGTCAGGACATCACACTGCAGTACGTGTAGCAGTCTCAATACGACTGTTGAGGTTCAGTTCAGGTTCTTTGAATTGGGCTTAGTTGCTGCCCTTTTTTTCTTTGTCTCCTCAACCAACCGTGCTCGTCCTAATGTCTGCCCAGCTTTGCCCTTGCTGTGTGATTAGTTCAGTCTGTATTTGACTCCAGTCTCCTGTGTCGGCCTTCGTCAGGTCCTTTTGTGCATCCGCTGATTGCGTTTCCTTGAGTTACCAGTCAGCGTTCATCTGTGCTTCTGTAAGGATCTCGTGAGCGTTTCAGCGAGTCTCTATTGAGCCATTTGTCTTAGTTCCTGATGTGTTGCCAGTGAGTTGCTACGGTGTGGATTATTTGAATCAGAATCAGAATCACTTTATTAATCCTGGAGGAAATTGGATGGTCACAGTTGCTCCAATAAATAAAGATAAATATAAAACAGGATACAAAGAGGGAAGTACTAAAATATAGCAAAGAATATAACAAAATATTACAAAATAGCAATAGACCCAAAATGAACAAAATGAACACAATGAACAATGTCTGAACAAGCAAATATATTAACAAATAAATGGAAACTATGTAAAGTGGAAATGAAATGCAATGTACTGACACAAGCATTATGATGCATATGATAAATAGAGACATGAGCACAGTCACATGATGTGCTGATATTGCAATATCAATATTGTTTTTGCACAGTCTGATGGCCACATGCAGGAATGATCTCCTCTGACGTTCAGCGGTGCATTTGGGTGGAATCGGCCTCTCACTGAACCAGTTTCTACGACTGACCAGCATGTCGTGGAGCGGGTGGGAGGAGTCGTCCAGTACTGCTCTTAGACAGGATTTTTCTCTCTGAAACCACCGTCAGCGAGTCCAGCTCCACCTCAGAAAGTACAGGTGGCTCCAGCCCCCCTTATACGGTGCAGCTGTGTTTTTTGTCCAGTCCAGTTTGTTTCTAATATGCACACTGAGGTATTTATATCCCTGCACTATGTCCACATCGGCCCCATTGATGAATACATGTGTCACTGGTGACTTGGACCTCCAAAAGTCCACAGTCGGTTCCCTGGTCTTCATCACATTGAGCTGCAGATGGTTCTGCTTGCACCATGTGATGAAGGAGTCCACAGTCTGTCTCCTCACCCCCACTGTTCCATCTACTACCGCTGGGTCATCGGAATACTTCTGAAAATGGCAGGTGTCTGTGCAGTCGCTGAAGTCCGGAGTGTAGAGGGTGAAGAGGAAATGGGAGAGGACGGTTGCTTGTGGTGCTCCAGTGTTGCTGACCACCATGTCAGGCACACAGTGTTGCAGGCACATTTACTTAGGTCTTCCTGTCCGATAGTCTATGATCAAGGACACCGGAGAGTCATCCACCTGCAAAGCCGCCAGCTTCTCAGCCGGCAGAGTCGACGTGATGATGTTGCGTGCACTGGAAAAGTAAAAAAAAACAAAAACAGGACTCTCACAGTGCTCGCTGGCTGGTTCAAATGGGAGAAGACATGATTGAGCAGGTAAATGATGGTGTCCTCAACTCAGAGGCGGGGCTGGTACGCCAGCTGAAGGGGATCCTGGTGTGGTCTAACGATGGGTCAGAGCCAATCCAGTATGAGTATCTCCTGGGTCCCCTAAAACAGATCTGACCTATCGAGGCCTGAACTCCATTGGACCTCTGAAGGTGTGCTGTGGTATCTGGCATCATGATGTCATCAGCAGATCCTTTAATTCCTGTTTGTTTAAAGGTGGGGACTCCATCAATTGGACCTTTTTGTGCAGAACATTCCTCAGATGTTGGATTGGATTGAGATCTGGGGAATCTGGAGGCAAAGTCAATACCTTGAACTTGTCCACGTGTTCCTCAAACCATTCCTGAACCATTTTTGCTTTGCTGCAGGGAGCGTTGGCCAATGGCCCTTCCGCCAGTTCACCACTTTTTCTCCTTTGGAGCCCCTGGGAGGTGCTCCTACACTGTTGCCCCTCCCTTAATACATATGAGTGGGATGACCAAAATATTAGGGACACCTCTCAGCATAACACCTTTCAGATAAACAGCATTACAAAGTACTGTCCTAAAAACACTCATTAACATATATGTCAACACCTCTCAAACACATTCAATAAAAATTCAACAATAAAACTCCCCCTGTAGGGAGAATTTATTGCTGTTGCGTTACATTCTGCGGCATACATGCGGGCGTCCTAATGTTATGACTTACTGTACACAACTGAAGCAGAGATGAGGGTCACAAATGATAATGAATTTCTTGATTAATACATTGTAATTCTATTGAGTTTTGTTGAACTGTTTATCCTTCAGGATTGTGACTGTGTTCTGCGGCAAACAGATGGCGAAATATTTCATGCTGGTGAAGCTCATTTAAACTTGAAACAGAGAGAGAGGGAGAAGCCAGGGGTTATCCAACATCTGCAATGTCTGATTTTTAAATAAATGCGGAACAACAGATCAACTGGATGAAACAAATATGAAAATGATTCAGTCGCCGCGCGTGTGCGTGCGCACATGCAGAATCTGTGACTGTGTGAGCGTGTGCGCACGCTCGCACATTTTCATCCCTGCCTATCGTGCTTACGTGAAAATCAACTAGGCACGTTCTGCTGAATCCCCATTTTCCTTTAATCTTCACTCACAATTTATGCAGAGATGAAGCATAATGCACATCAATCAGAGGCTCACACACACCAATGCATATATCAAAGATAATATTAATGATATCAAACAGAGTTATAAATATGCAGATTATGTTCTTATCCTTTGCAGTCTGGAAGAAGGCTTAGCCACAACAAAACACACCTGCGGAAACTTTGAGGCAAAATTTCAAAGTTTTGCTGACATCCAATGAATTCCATTTATGAGGGACAGACTACAGGTGTCAAGTCATGTCAGTATTATTGATATGGCCCAGAACCAATCACATTGCCCCAATGAGATTCACAGTGTGTAAAGTGAGCAACACCGCCAAGTGAAGAAAAATTCCACTATGTCACAACTAGTGATAGATATCGATAATACATAATCAGAGGGCCTGTAAATAACCTTTACTTAATAGTACACCTCTAAATTATCTCAGGATATGCCCTCCTTTGGCTCACGTCGTATATCTCAGGGAGATCTTTCAGAGTATCTTGAGGGGAGAGGTGTCCAAACCACACAGCCTATCCACAGGGGTTCCTCAAGGGTCAGTGCTCGGCCACCTCACTTGGGGCAATCATCCGCTCCCATGGCTTCTCATACCTACTGTTATGCTGACTACACCCAACTATTCCTATCATTCCCGCCAGGAGACCTCACTGTCTCGGCGCGGATCTCATCATGCCTTTCCGATATTTCAGCATGGATGAAAGAACGCCACCTCCAACTTAACCTCTCGAAGACTGAGCTCCTTGTCATTCCAGCCAGTCCCTCGATACAACAACAGATAAACATCCAGCTTGACTCAACCGAACTTGTGCCCACAAAATCTGCCAGAAACTTGGGTGTCATGATTGATGACCAACTAACCTTCAAGACACATGTAGCATCAATTGCCTGATCATGTCGTTTCACTCTGTACAACATCAGGAAGATCAGACCCTACCTATCTGAGCTCACGGCCCAACTCCTGGTACAGACGCTCATCACACCACGCATTGACTTCTGTAATTACCTACTGGCGGGGCTCCCGGCTTGTACCATCAAACCTCAGCAGATGATCTAGAATGCGGCGGCGCATCTGGTCTTCAATCAGCCTAAAACGGCACACGTCACCCCATTGCTCAAAGCCCTACGCTATGGCTCCCTGTAGCTGCCCGCTCCAAATTCAAAGCCCTGACAATTGCATTTAAAGTAGCAACTAGAGAGGCTCCCACCTACCTCAACTCTCTCATCCAAGTCTACACTCCCTCCCGCTCATTACGATCTACTAATGAAAGGCGCCTGGTACTGCCATCCCAAAAAGGCTCTAGGTCAATAACTAGATTGGCCTCTTCTGTGGTTCCTCGGTGGTGGAATGAGTTACCAAACTCCATTCGTTCCACAGAGTCCCTCGCAGTCTTTCAGAAAAGACTAAAGACCCAGCTCTTCCATGAGCACCTTTGCACCTGAATCAACATGTCAAGGAGAGAGAGAAAGAGAGAGAGAGAAAAAAAAGCACTCTATCATTGCCTCTGTGGACTGCTGGTTGGCACCTAATGTCCTATTGGACTCAAACTTTGTTTCTCTTTTGACTAGATCCTGCTTGTGTTGTATTGTCTCCCAGATGTACGTCGCTTTGGATAAAAGTTTCCGCTAGATGAAACTGTAACATTGTTGTAACAATCTCCTCACAGTTTTAAGCCCAAACTGTGCAGAGGTGTGGTTAAATCTAATCCGACTTCCTCCCCCTGATTGTTTTTCACTGGGCTGACCATCCCTCTCTCCTTCTCGCTGTGCTTATTTATCATCTGTCTGTTACAAAGAGTCTTCATACCTACAAGGGATGATAACTGTCTTCTCTAATGTTTTAAAATGACTTTGGCAAGACTGTTTTGGTTATTCTTATTCATGTCATTTGCTCTGAATGGAAAAGGCAAGAGATTTTACATAGAAATTAGAGTATCATCATAAAGCTTGGGGAATTAAACTCTTAAACTCACTCAGAGACGCGTTTCCTTTCCTTCAGAGGACTTTAACTTGGGCTCACATTCATTCTCCCAAGCCCACTTGGTTGCCCCCCAAACTATAATCGAACCTTCCCTTCATCTTACAAGTCTTTGCGCAAAAAAGTTGTACTGCCATGGGATGTACTCTTTCCCTCAAAAGGGAGGTGAATCTCCATATGTTGACTGTGTGAATATATGCCAATAACTGGAATACCTGGTGCACACACACACACCCAAAAAGGCTTGCTTTTTTTCAAGGACACAGCTCAAGGTTGCATCCAAAATATAGAATTTTTTTTTTTTTTTTTTTTTTTTTTTGTGGCTTGCTTGAACTGAGCTTGGTCCAAACAATTGTGACGGGAATAGAGTTGAGCTCCAGTACACAAGTGGATTTTTTTTTTCCCAATATACAGTATCTTTTGCATTTGTATTCTCTCATATCTGTCAGTATCCCTCGACAAATAGAAGACTGATGATGTGAAAACACTGTGCCAAGTGTGCAAAATGATTTAAAAAAAAAAAAAAGTGGGAGAAAGAAGGGTTTTTATTGCATCTGCACACGAGAGACAGAAACGTGTCTGAGTGGCCCTGCTAATTTGTGCTGGAATGTTTCAAGTGAGGGTGTGAAAACGCAAAAGTGTCTGTGGTAATACGTCAAGTGGTTATCTTGAAAAGTCTGCCAACAGCATACGTGATATTTGACAACTTATTAGCATTTCGCACCCTCAGTCATTCAAATGTCAATGCAAGTCAACATTTAAAGACCATTCGGAAAATTTCAATTAAAAGTTTGGGCTGAAATCCAAGTAATGCTCTACTATGCTCTGTGTCAGGGTAGTGAGACGAACATCTAGCATATATCCCCGACGATGGCGGCCTTCTGGTTTGCATCCGGCCAGTTTGGCAAAGTGTGTAAGTGATAAAACACGGCATGATTTATACTGATCAAAACAAGGAGAACAGCACAAACAGCACTTTGATACAGTTTATTATTATGAGATTCACTTTTCTGCCATGTAGGTTGCCATGGATCCCAAATGGAATGACCATTTCAAAGAGGCAGACCAAAAGCGAGCTGCACGCAGTACATCCACTCAGTTTGGAGACATTTCCCAACATGTGCAAAGTGAATACATGTATCAGATGTGCTGCCGGAGCAAAATAAGGCTGAAATATGTGTTTGAACTACTTTAACATTTTCCAAACATTGGCGACTGCTAGTGCTGCATTAAATCAGTTTCAGTTACTATTTTGTTCCTGGGTTGACCAGCATGTGGAGTTGAAGACATGATGTCTAAAGTAACTTTTATAGGTTTTAGCCTTGAACATTATTTGAGTGTAAGTTGATGTAGCAGTATTAGCAATCGTCACATGTGTGAGAGATGGATGCTTTCTTTGTATTTCATTATGTTTCTCAGTTCTCTCACCTGTTTGTCATAAAAATGCTGTTTGTTTAGCATGCTACAGCTAAAGCATTGCTAGCTTTACATTGTTAAGTATTTGCACAGTATTTGGTTTGTATTTGTAATCCAGGATTCATATTTAAATGTCATCACTGATTTTTGTTTTCCTTCATTCTGTACCGTGTTGTCGTTTTCCAAAAACTCAAAACCTAAACCTTTCTCAGGAAACTTCACTGGAAAAGTCAAACTTTGTGGGTTTATCGGAAGGTTATAAGCCCTTAACTAGCAATCCAGCTGTGCTGGGGCAGTTTATCAGCATCAAAAACATGTGATTAATACATTAGTCTGCGCTGCTACATAACTGCATTGATGACTTTCACAGTGTCTGTTGACAGCAGCTGCACATTACTGAACGAAAGGCTTCTTTGGCACATTAAATCTCTGCAATCGTCCTGTACGATACTGCACTGCATGTTTGTAATTACCTAATATATCAACAGTAGATGAGGATTAATGGTCAGTTCCAACCTGTTTTCTCCCGAGTCAAGTCACAGTTTGCTGAAACAAAGTAGGGGGTCTTCTAGTTATATTACGTTGGAACCAAGTGGTGTTGTCTCAGCTTGCAGACATATTTACTCAACTGGCTGAAGAGGAATCTTACAAATTATGCTAATTAAGGCACGCATAGTTTGCCTTGTGTGTGTGCGCGCATGTGTGTATTGATGTCTTTGCCCAGATGGATTGATAAGCTGAACCAAACTGAAATAGTGTTGCATCAGCAGATGGTATTGGTAGTTCAGGCTTTGGCCTGCAGGAATTTGGCCCAAGTTGGGCCAATTAGGCTTTGCCACAAAACATTATCACACTCTTCAGATCTACCACGCAGAGCCTTGAATTCCATTGTAAGTGATGCATAAACACCATAAAGAGGCAGAAGCACACATTTGCACTGCACTGTGGATGTCCTTACCCTTGAAGCAGATGATATTTTTATGCTGAGGATACTTTTATAATGCGTTGGCAGATTGTGTCGTAACACCACTTAAACTTAAAACATTCCTTTGGTGATCTGGTGTCCTAAGAATTTCCCCGTGATTGTGTCAAATATAGTTTGAGAAATTTGAGTGAAAGACATGTGATTGCTGGGAAAGTTTGCTTTCTGCATGATATTTTTTTTGTAATGTATCAGTATATAACTGCCTCCACACTTAAACCATTACAGCACAGCCCATTACATTCTGTTTAGCAGCTATTCAGATAAATACCATTAGCCACCACTGCACTTTATCTTTCACGGTTGGTTGATCATTTTTGACTGCGAGACATAATCACCGCTGATATTCATTAATTATCTGGGTGCCATCTTAAATCTCATATTTGATCTAGCTTACTAAGAGTTTACAGGCTCCGGGATTACGGAGATGCTTCATAACCCTTGTACTTCACCTGTTCTATGAAAGACTGCTTCTTATACAAGCAAAACACTCAAAAATATTGAGCAAGATATAAACCTATTATTATAAACACTTTTACACACTGTCAGAACTCATACTACTGCGATGCGTTAATTGTTTAATTCCTTTAAAGTCAAGTCCGGAGCATTTCCCTGTTTATTAATTGGCTGATGTGAAAGCTGTGCATGCATCAGCAGCTTGCTGGACATACTAAACCACCCCACAATAAATTGCATATGTGCAGCGATGGACATCAACACAGACCATATGTTTGGGTTTTTTTTTGCCCTAAAATTGTTAATCCATAACTTTGATAAGTTTTAAAACAATTTTCTAGCAAGATAGCAACCTTGCACATGCCCTATATGTGATCTGTTTATTCAAATAACGTCAGTTTAGTAGGGGTGCAACGCTTCACCAGACCTGCGGTTCGCTTCAACTTTCGGTTTTTAAGTTGCGGTTGGGTTCAAACTTGGGTTCGGTTCGGACATTTAGCAGTCGCTTCAATCCGTGGTTTTCAGAAAAGGGACGCATGTCCAACGCCATGAAAACCCCAACAGCGTTGGTGATTGCTTTTGCTCGCTCTGATTTGGGACCAAGTTCCATTTTGAAGGCTTCATGAAGATCTGGCTGCTGTCGTGGGCTCGTCGCTGCTGCGCCGGGCCGAGCGAGGTCTCTGTCGGCGTGACATCTCTTCATACACGCTAGCATGTTTGAGGCGTTACCCCCTCGCTCCCACAGACGGTTTCACTGAACACAAACGACAAATAACCTGCGTCTTGATAACAACGCGACCGCCAGCCTCTGTAGCCTCAACTGGAAATCCAAAATGCCTCCATACAGACGACCGAAGAGCCGCTGGAGGGTTCTGCTAGTTCAGGTTTGTCCTCCATCAACACACGTGAGAGGTTATGCTGCGTTCAAGTGCTCCTCGTAATTTTGACATGCGCGACCAAACCGCGATTCAAGATGAGAAAACGAGTCACTAAACCGAACTCCTCTGAACCGCCGTTTAGCGGTTCGGTTCAAAACCGTTACACCCCTACAGTTTAGAGATTTTTGGAGATTAAATTATCAGGCAACAAAAACAGGACCATGCGTCTAGTTGTTTCCACAACCCTCCCGAAACCTCATCTGTTGAAAGTTACCTTAATAAGTCTCAGTTTGACAATTTGCTTCCCTAAAATCGACCATGAGGTCGACCATGTAAGGTTCATACGCCATTCCAACCACCAACCACTTTAAGTTGAATTCAAATTATTTCGACAGGCAGTTGGAAATTTTTTAAGTGGTTCTTGAGGTTAGTAAAAAAAAAAAAAGAATCTAACTACACACTGAGGATATACCAATTCAGACAAAATGATCACCCAAAGCTATCATAAACAACCCATTTGATATGCTCTCATAATAGCTCTTGTTTTACTTATTCATTCATTTATTTTTGCAACAGTATGCAGGGCTATTAGCTGCAAAACATTTGACGTATCTCAGGATGCAGGGAACGCAGCTCCGTGTGAGCAAAATTCTCAGAGATACACTTCAAATAAATTAACAGGAGGATGAAAGAATGTGTCTGAAAACAGTCGGTAATTACGATTATAATTATTGCTGGGGTAGACGGAATCACATGCATGGGCTTCGCATGAGGTTAAAATCACAGATGAGCTCATGCAAATATTAACAACCTGACAAGCCCCTGAGAGATAAATCGAGTTGAAATTGCTTGCCTTAGCTGTGATACCGACATGGCCAGGAGCGCAGGGGGAGGGAAACAGAGGAGACAAGCGAGGCGGCCTGAAAAACATTCAATTACTTTAAATCAAAATTTCAGGCTATCAGTCATCCACACAGGACAAGGTCGCCTGTACACCTGAGAACAGACAGCTGGGAAGTAGTTGATGCAGATGCGGCTTGGGCTGAAGAACCCGAGGATGTCGCGATTGCGGGTCTGATTTGAAGAGAGACCCTAAATCTTTGTTACTCACCGCGGAAAATGCAGTTTCCTCTTGGCCATCCACAGCAACTATAGAGATGAAATTAAAAACTAGGGAAACAATAATTGCAACAACTTGGAGCTTATGATAACTGGGTGTTTTTTTTTTTTTTGTTTTTGTTGGGGTTTTTTTGACTGCCCTCTCCCTTTCCTACTGGGTGTGAATCAAATCAAGTGTTTCTGAATATTATTATCTTTAAGGCTTCAGAGAACCAAACTCCCTCTGCACAGAGAGGCCCTAACATTATGTAAATGTCAGCTCTGTTTTTTTATATTTATTTTGGAGGTTGCCTGCGTGTGTTTGTGTTTGCCTGTGTGTGTGTGTGTGTGCGTGTGTGTGTGTGTGTGTATGTATGTACGTATGTGTGTGTGCGCACATGCAAGCAAGACGATGAGTAAGGTCATGAATCTGATTTTTTATGGGAGCCTCTGTGTTTTAAGTGTTTATTTTTAGATCCGCTCTCCTCTTGTTTTCTTCTGACATGATTTATTAAGCATCACGAACAGTCCGTCTCCCGCCTCATCTTTGTCTGCAGTCCTGTTTCCTGTTTTTGTCCCTGAACGCTGAAAGGGCATTTCTACAGCACGACATTCAAACTTTTTCTCCTCTCTCCCATTTCATTTCCCACTGCTTGTTGCAGTGCTTGTTTTTGATCCGATTTCATCAACTTGCGGGGGCTCGTGCTCTGATAAAACTGCAACTTAAACACCAACCCACCCGGCAGCTGTACTGTCCCCTCTTCTGTTTGAGCCTGTTCACTCAGGAAATTTGAAGGGATCAGTTGCTGATGTCGTAGTTCCCTACATAAAGTACACTTTACGTACACTGATCAGCCATAACATTGTGACCACCTGCCTAAAATTGTGTAGGTCCCCGTTTTGCCGCCAAAGACCCATCGAGGTCTGCGCTCCACTCACTCTCTGAGTCTTGTAAGCCATCAGGTG
>CAAKHG010050210.1:26755-37908 GCA_901007715.1 Dactylopterus volitans
CTCGTTGCCCCCCCACACCCCACACACACACACACACACACACACACACAGCCAGGAAAGTATCCATAATTGGTTGGGATTCTCCAACAGTTCATCCCTAATCTCTACATCTGTGTTCTTGATTTTCTCTTTTCACTCTAGGCTCCATGACACTCTTATTTAGCAAATCACAAGCTAAATATAATTATATCGAGCATCAGTAGCTGAATATGTTATTCTGTTTCTATTCTCTTTTGTATTTTGGAGAAACAATTATTAATTTCCTTTCCACAGCGCCCTCCCGCAATCAAATTTCAAACCATCTTCCAGGAAAATAATACTTAATTTGTAACAATTAACATGATTCAACTTCAACATTGTAAAACAGCATTAAAAATAAATAAATAAATGGATCATTTGCACTCCTGCCAGCAGTGCATCTTGTGAAGTGTCAGGTATGCATGTTTTTTTTTCTTTATTCAAGGCTTAGCCCACAGGTCGTCAATATAGCTGCCAGTCTTTTCCTGCCAAACCCTAGTTTACACATAATTACCAATCCATGATTAGTACACGTGCAGGGCTCCTTCTGTGCAATCTGCATCCACTGCCAGTGGTTGGTATGCATCATCCAGCTGTTTTACTTGGGGGTGTAGCACGCAATCAGAGGCACGAGACAGTCAAAGTAGGAGATTAGCATACCGCGATCCTGCGCCAGCAACAATCACAAGTTATTTAATTATAAATGTCTTGTGTGAGTTCCGATACCATATGTTCATGATGTTGGTGCTCACGATATCTTTTGTCTTCATTAAACTTCTGGAAAATATCGGGGGAACATATTGATCAATGGCTGTGTTTAGGAAAAAGTGATGCAATCATGAGATTTCCGGGAGTTTAATGGCACCGCATATTACCGCTCTTAAAAACTCCATCCTCACACTACTGTGAGGATGGAGTTGCTCTCAGCAAAGATGTTGTTGAAGTCTGACACTTATCATTATAATATCATGATAATGCCCTGAATAGCATAAATGCACTTTCACGGACCTGCGTTATGGTGCGGTGGTGATCGAACACTGCGATTGGTCAGACCCGCTATCAGTCGTCTTTATATGGTGCCGCCAATCCTGCGACATAAAGACAGCTGAACAATAATAAAACCAGACCCTCAGATCTTTGAAATCTGCTCGCAGTGCCATAAGGTCAGTTCATTTTGAAATCAATAAAAATCGATTTGGTATGGATTCACTTTTATGAAGCGCGGCCACACTGCGTGTGAAGTTGTGTGACCGCTTCAGCAGATCAATAGATCATTGTTCTCACCTTCTTATCTGGTTATTTCCCCGGCGAGAGTTGACAGGTAGATAAAGAGGGCATGGATCGCCAGTCACCCTTTCAAAAGACAACTGCCAGCGTAACTACCTCAAAACCGCATTCTCAGTACCGATCAATAGTGCATGCTGCACCATGAGGAACGCTTTTGAAACACACATCATGTGAATTTTTGTCGGGGGGGGAAAGGAGAGGGAGACAGCAACGGGAACGAATGAGAATACAGCCGGCAAACGGGCGGGACAATAATAGATTTTCGTTCGTTTATGCGTCTGTTTGTCAGTGCGGACGCGAACTCTTGTGCCTCGCGCAGCATGAGAGTCCCGTTGGCTGTAATTTACTGCGGCGCTGCAGTGCCGTGGCGGGAAGTTGCTCTGAGAGGAGCCATCTCACCTCACTCATTAGAATGAGTAATGAATCGCGACTATAGAGCACCGTCGAGGGGTTACTCCGCTCCGCCCGCTGCATCGCTCCTGAGTTGTGTGAGCGAGTGTGTATTTGCCGTCGTACGTGTTTGTTTGTCGGCATGTGCGAGCATTAATGTGTAAGATGTGTTTGTGTGCCCTCGGCCATGTTTGTTTCTGTGAATGTGCGACAGCTAAGAAACAAAAAAAAAACGTAAAAAAAAAAAAAAAAACAATGCAAGAAAAATGATATAAGCAAGCAACCTCTGGCTTCGCGACCACAAACGTGTCACACGCCGCATTCGGTCGCAGCATCTTGTGCAACAGTTACGCGCTGCTATTAATTGATGCGGTTGTCTGCGCCTCCCTCACGCGGGCTCCTGTCTCAGCTGCGTCTCCAGGGCGCGACTGCAAGTGGAGGCATTTATTTACAACTCATATCTATTTTTTTTTTTTTTTCTGCCGATGTGTGTCTAAATCTGCGGTTGCTTCCACAAAAAAAAAAAAAAAAAAAATGTACTTACTTCATGTACTTACTGGATCGGTGTTTGACATTTCGGAAGTCGTTATTTTAGTGCGATTTGCAGTCGTCAGACAAATGAATCCTCGTAGTTAACAGCAGGTGTCGGCTGTAAAAAAAACAAAACAAAAAGAAGGCGGTGCTAACAAGTTACTGCACAAGGGTATTAGATGACAGCGTGGAGGCTCCTGGCTTAGAGAATATTACAATAAAAGCTGTCCTCAGATATGCCTTTTTTTTTCAGGGCTGATACCCATACTGATCAATGACAATGATAACTGATATTTGCAGTGAAGCTGGAAATCTTGCTGCAGCTGAGAGCAGCATTTCTTATGAAGGTGACGGAAATTCTAAACAAACTAAACTTCATATATTTATGAATATTCATCATTCCTAATGTGATAAAGCTCTTATTTTTATTACCGTTTCATCAAAATATTTGAGCAGATTATACTTGTGTGCATTGGCAACATAGTTTTTTTTTTTAAACTTTCATGCAAATCATGCCTCGTTAAATTTAATTGAATTTGATTAAGAGGGGGAAATTATTCAATTGTCACAGCAAAGCGGTTTTGGGAAGCCTTTAGGTGGTTTTAGTTATTTAAAATGTTACGTGTTAACCAACTCACTTAAAACCAAGCTGGTTTTATCGGTACTAAATTTCGCTTTAGAAGTGCGTTCTTAACTAAGACAACTGCATATCTGTGCAGTCATGGATGAGTTAACGCAGGCCTCGGAACCGGTTCCATAAACTCTGAAGGCCAACAACAACCATCCCGCATCTCTAGAACAGTCAGAGGCGGCTTCAGAACAAACAGCCAAGTTTACTCGACCACGCGACTCAGTATCAGCTTATGTTATGATGTCCTTTGGCTGCCCGTGACATCTAGTTGAATCACAAACTCATACAAGCAATGTTGTGTTCATAATGTTACTAGATAAAATAAGTTCTTATTTAATAAATTCTTATTTAATCTACTGTTGTAGATTGACGGAACTCGGTGTTCCAGCCACACAAATAATCTCTCATTTACTCATTAGGTAGGGTGACCTCATTTCCAAACCTCAAAACTGGGACGCTGTAGTTTTACTGCAAACCCACATGTATGATCTTGTGATATGATTGGATTTTTTTTTCATCGGCTTGTCTTCCATCACTTTGGGTGGCGCCACGGCAGACGAGAAGTCGTGCCTCCCGATATCAACAACACCGTTTTTTTTTTTTTTTTCTTTGAAGAATCTGAGTATGTGACGCCAGTGAACGGAAAACTTAAGAGTTCTGTTGGCGTAATGTAACATATTCATCCATTTATTATCAGATCGATGACTTGCAATGCGACACATTCTGTGTCAGCATGTTGCTTTCAGCAAAACAAGGCCGGTCAAGAAATATCTTGGGGTCTATTATTTTATGGTTTGAGGTATCCACCACGAAGCGGAGACCAGAGTGTGTGTGTCTGCCCTCAGCCGCTCCACGGTGTAAAGGGGGCGTGATAGTGGTCACGACTGCCTCGACTTTGGTGTGAACGCACATAAAACACAAAATTTCAAACCCGCCCTTTGAATGGAGGCTTTGGTGGTGCTTCACAAGGCGGCAGGTGCCCTCCGGAGCTGATCAGTGAGGTCGGTTGCTACGGTGAGAGCAACACTGAAGTAGGCTGCATCAGTGCGGCTTCCAGCCTCGACCAACGTCTCCTGTTTGCTAGTTTTGATGTGATTTTTGTTAGTTGGCAGTTTCACTATCGGCGACTAAAAATGGCCACTTTGCTGCCTTGTACTATTGCGAGGAAGCTGTGAACCTCCCGGAGCTCTTTGGACGCTGCTAAATTTCTTGCTGGCGTCACGACACCGAGCCCACCTGACGTTACGCAGCAGCATATCCCGTCAAGGCTGAACTAGCCGGGAAACAAGATTGTTTGACACATACACAGACAAAAGAACGTTGAACTTTGACTTGGCTCATGCAGCAGCAGCCTTGGCAAACATATATGTACATATGTGCATATGTACATGCAAATCTGGCAACAATGGTGGATTCTTTTGACATTTTGATTGTTAAATACAGTGGCTAAGAACCGCCATCGCTGCAAATAATAAAAAAAAAAGAATAAATAAAAGAAGCAACGATGCAAATAAAAAAAAAAAAGGCGAATTATCAGGGACTCGTATTTTGGATGCATCGCAGGTTTTTTTTTTATATGAGAGAAGAAGAAGATGGAGAAGAAGAAAAATAAGAAGAAAACGAACAAAAAAGTAATTAAGATTATTGTTAGCATGATTATTAATAACAACAAAAACATATGTTAGTCTTGCATGTTAAACTGCCTGAGGCTTGTCTTTCCTTCGTCAACAAGGAATGTCGCGATTAAGACACACTTTTAATCCATGTTGGGATGCTCCTTGTATTGAGTCAGCGTTACACTGAAAAAAGTACTTATTAGTCTTTCTAAATGTGTTATTGTGTTATTTAAAAATCTGAATGCAGTAAAGCGCAACGCAACCTCTGACTATCTTTAGACTTCTTTTTTTTTTTCTTTCTCTTAACTTTGACTTCATGATGTCATGATAATGACGACAGGAGATTGTCCACGCGCTGCGTACGGCAACGGTAAACCGCCGCGTTGCTCCACCATCACGCGCCTACTCACAGGCTTTTTCAATAACAGTCCAACTAGGGTGCGATTTGTGAGAAATCCAGAGCGGGTTGGGTGTGTGTGTGTGTGTGTGTGCGTGCGTGTGCTCACGCAACGGCGGGCAGCAGCAATGTCAGATCTCGTTTAATCTTCTGTTGTATTTTATCTCGGGATTTATGGTTGTGATCCTGTAAAAAAAACGTGGATCCTTTTCCTTTTATTCTCTTCATTTGGCTTTATCTTTTGTTTTGGCGCCAATGAGGCGGGCAGTAAGTCAGACTTTTGAAATACAAAAAAAAAGAATACGGTTGGTTCATCATCCACAAGAGCAGCACTGAAATCCAAAGGTAGGCGCTTGCATTTCATTGCCGTTGCTAAAATAATTATGAAAAAATGTGCTGCTGTTGTCCCATTTTTCTTGTTTGCCTTCTACATAATCACATGTAACTTTACACGCATCTTTTAATTATATTTTAGATTGCAGGCTGGACTTGAAAGTCTGCAGTTTCTGACAGGTCAGCGGCAGCGGCATCTGATATTCCTGACCCCTGCTCCCGCTCATGCCGACGTGAAGCTGTCTGCTGCAGAGATGGAGAATCTGTTCCAGCCTTGGTAACATTTTCAGTCACGAGTCATCGAATGAGTTACTATTTCCAGTGCAGTAATCAGATTGTAGTGGATTATCTGAGTCACTGTGTGTTGCTGTTTTTGTCATTTTCCTTAGTAAAAAGCTAAATTTGTGATGTTTTCAGCAGGACAACTCAGCAACACAAACGTGAACAACAGTCAACCCTCCATTCTGAAACCTCCTGTCTATAGTCCATATTTCAAACACTAAACGGCTGTGAAGTCTCTATGCGTGGAGTGTGAGGACAGTCGTCAATGGGAAATCACATCCATCTGCTGTTGGTTTTTCTTATTATTATTAATCATGTTAACAATACTGCAACTTATTTTTCGTTTGTTTTTCTTCTTAATTTTCTTCTTCTCCGTCTTCTTCTGATTATGCTTTCTTCCTACTAGTCTTCTTCTCCATCTTCTTCTTCTGTCACATAAAAAAAAACAAAAAAAACTGTGGTGCATTTGCAATAATAGTCCCCGGCAAATTCACTTTTTTTATTTGCGTCGTTGCCTTTTTCGTATTTGCGTCGCGACGGTTCATCACAACGTTTCTTTTTATTTGCAGTGTTTTTATTATTTGCAATGATGGCGGTTCTCGGCCAGAGTAGGCTAAAACCAGGACAAAGACTGTTCAGAACCAGGACTCTCCATTTTTTTAAGGATATTTATTGGGAGACGGGACACAAGGCATTCCCGGTCAAACCAGGACGTACGGTCCCCCTCATGTGAGGTGCCTAGTTCTTAGCATATTTTAATATCACAACAAACTGCATCATACTGACATTTTCAATGTAACTCGGAAACAACACGCCTGCTAACAGGTTGTGATGTTTACTGCGAGTCTGTACGCATTAACTTCACCACAAAACTGTGTTCACTCTCCGGAGATGCTCGACTCTGCTGCTGCTGCCTGTGCGCACAGGCCATCTCATGTCACATTTAACCAATCGCGGAGCGCTGCGGACGGGATGCTGCTTGAGACGATAGAGTGGCGATCACAGCCGACGCAAGCAACAGGCTGCGTCGGAGCCAAAACAGAACATTTGCAAATCGTTTTTTTTTTTTTAATCAAATTTCAATCCAATTTCCCTTCAATGAAAAGCACATTTTTAACCTTTGTCCATATGGTGTTACAAGGCATAACGTGCAAAATGTTGTACAGTTTCATCCCAGTGTGCCAACGTCTCAGGGAAACCATCTCCAGCAGCCCAGGCAAGAAACCAATCAGGACTGCGTCTGTGGGCGGGCCTTTTCGAAACAATTGTGTGTGACGGGGTGATACTATGACCGGACGGGACAAAGAAGGAGGGGCCGTAGTTCATAAGCAAGCTAACTACCTAACGAGGCGCGAGGGGGAGAAGCTTGCTGCCCTGCAGTTGAAAACCGATGAGCATAGACGGGGATGGGGCTTGATTAGGATTAGCACATCACTGATCCCTAAAATTGCCATTTCAAGGCTATGATGGGACATTTTTTTTTTCAAGAACATCTTCTAAGTAAGTAAATTGAGGCACAGATATGAGAGGTTTGAAAATGCTGGAGGTCGTCCTCCAAGAGATGTCGATACCAATCATCTTAAAAACGCTAAACTCTTTGACCCCTTAATCTGTGTGACTGTACATGAGAGGAAGGTGCACGCTGCTTCTACATTGTTGGACATTTATGAATTCCTTAAACAGCTCAGCTTTAACTCCCTAAGTGGTGTTTGCTGAACATCCTGGTTGGGTCATGTGACAACATGTGACTGTGGGTACCCGGGACATCGTTTCTAAAAAGGCGACGTACCTTTTCACCAAATGTGACAGAAGGGAGTCTTTTCTAAAACTTTGTTTTTTGTCACTAAAGGCAAAATTCCAGTCCATTTAATGTTCTCGTGCTTAAATAGCAGCGTCTGTGGAATATTGATCCTATTCTTTCTTGAAGAAACTGGTGTGAAACAAGTTAGGAAATTGTGATGGCGACATAAAATGTTTGTCACATGTGCCTTTTATCCTCAAAGTAGTTCCAGAAAATTCAATGTGCCATAGTTATCTTTTGTACATCCCACATAATTTTTTACACAAGCAGAAATGAGTCCGGTTAGATACTGCAGGATTATATTATGCCAACAGGCCCAGCAAAAGAAAAAAATCATGAACATTTATTTGGTCTAATAAAATGATGTTATGCTGTTCATTGGCGCAGGGGCCTCCATATGCTCAAACTTTCATTTTCATAGCAAACAAGAGGGTCATTCTATATAGCACAGACTTCCACCAAAGCTAACGTGAAAAAAAAGGAAAGGTTTTGCTATGATAATTAGAATTGCCTCCAGATGAAATATGGTCTTCCTGGGCTCAGGCTCCACCCCTTCACCATTAATTCTTGCATCATCCAGCAAACAAATAAACAGAAGTAGTGATGAATAATGAGGTGTCTTTTGGGTTTAGGCCGCTTGTTTTTTTTGTTTTTTTTACAATACTCCTTTAAGATCCTTATTGTTTAACAAGCTGTGCAAATTGTGTTCTGTAAGATGAAGTTGTTAACGTACGCGTCGTGTCGGCAGGCGCCGGGCTAGCTTGTGTTTGCCGCTGAGGTGACGCGTGATATTATGAATTATTCAACAGCACGTGGGGTAAATGGGCTTTTGATTCATGGCGTTTCATTAATTTTTGAAGAACGGAGAAGTATGTTTCAACATGAATCTGTGCTGGACATATTAATCAAAGTGCGATATCAGTCATTTCTGGAAAAATAAATGGTAACATGTGACACATGCGCGTTTCAACCTGAGGCGACAGAATTTTAGATCCTTAACAGTTGATGAGATATTTTAACTCGCAGTCACAATTAATGCATCACAGGAGACATCACGGTAGGTCTTCTGGGACCTACCCAGATGACACTCTGGGCCAGAGTCACCTCATGGGAGAGAATGATCAAGGAACGATCATGGAATGATCAAGCTCTTCAGAAAGAGTTCAAACCACCATTACTATTTAGCACCGTCTCACCAAAGAGTCTGAACGTGTGTGTTTCTGACACGTGAGCACAAATCGAGGAACCCCGTTACACAGAGGGGTTGGAGATTAAATTCATGATCTCAAAAAGCCTCTTTTTAGGGCAAATCAACGTTTCTGCGTCAGCTTCAAAGTGTCTAATAGATTCTCTCCCTTCAGCTTGTGGATCTCACACACACACACACACACACACACATCTCATGAAATGACGGTTTCACCATGGAGAGACATGGAGCTGGAATCAAAGCATGGATCAATTATCCAGTTACTACAAGAACACATCTTCAAAGGGTACATACCAGATCACAATCTCTGAGGGGTTATGCTTCCTCCGCCCCCTCTTAGATTCCACAAACATACACTAACAGAAAAAAAAAGAGCGCGTACACAAAGAATACGCGCACGCACCCACATTACAAGATGTGCGGTAATACTTATTCTTTACATTCTCCTATTTATCACAAATGACATTAGAGAGGCCTTTAAGACGGAGAAATGGAAGCCGTGGCAAGCTGACCCAGTTTCAGAGGAAGGGAAGCAACGAAGGAGAAAAGAGTGAAAGAAGGCGCTGCTGTATCGAAGCGCCCTTGAAACCAAATTAATGAAGCTTGCGAAAACGAAGACAGTGTTGCACGTCAACAGATGCAAAGGGAGAAGAAGGCGTGAACTCCTGCTGGTGATGTAAATATGCAAAACCTAAAAGGAAAAGAAAAAAAAAAAAAAAAGGAAGGCCAGCTCCAAAATGAAAGACAAGACACGGACGGGGCCTAAGCAGTGAGGCGTCGAACTCTGGCTCTCGCTGTGCCGCTCTGGTTCCAGAGCAGAATAAATGAGGTTGAGAAAAGTGGGCCTCCAGATGTGACTCCTTGTTCTTAGGCGCCCCCCTTCCTCCCGCTGGCATCATCTTCTGACGGCTGGAATGTGTTCAATTATATTCATAAATACATGATCGTCTCACAGCTGACAAATATAGACTGGATTTGTATTATTTAAATGCAACCTGGGAGGAAAATTACAGCGTGAATATGCAAATGGGTTAAGAAGATTAAAACGATCAGCAAAAAAAAAAAAAAAAAGCAAAAAGCTAGGGGTAAATATGTGGCATGGCGAGGCGTCGCAGCCATGGAGTGGAAAGAGGAGTGGAACAGCGAGGTTCGGGAAAGAGAAAAAGCGAGGGAACGGGAGTAAGAAGTGGGGAGGGAGACGAGAGCGAAGGGGAAAGGGAATTATGGAAGTCGGCGGGAGATGTGGGATCAGAGGGATAAGAAAGGATGGTGAGAGGACAAAAAAAACAAAGAAGTGTGAATTGAGTTGGAGCACAGAGGGGATGAGGAGCAGCCGAGGTGTTTGTCTGCACGGAGGAGCAAAGGGCATCACGAGGAAAGAACCATTCGCCCAGTGCAGCCACGATGCTCTTATCTTCAGGAGCATCGTGATCGGGCGTTCACGGGGAAGTCTTCGACCGCACTCTGCACGTCCAAATTCACGCCCCACACACACATTCTAAAAAAAAAAAAAAGGGGGGGAGGAAAGAAGAAAAAACTATTGAATAAATCATAGTCACAGCTTTCCACTTATGGATTGTTTCATATTTTTGGAGTGATTTTCTAAAGAAGAAAAAAAAAAACTACAGCTGTTCAAAATCAGCTGAGTTGCCATGGCGACAGCTAAAGAAATCTCTTCCCATCCCGTCCGCGCGTGTTTCTCTTCATTATCATGGTAATAAACACTGAGGCGACAGACTGACGGGTGTGATGTTTGTTCATTTGGACGTGATGGTGGGAGGGTGGCAGAGGAGCCGGCCGAGGAACTGAGGGTTTGTGGGTAAGCTCGGGCCATGCGGGGGTGAAAGAGGAGAAGAAGACGGAGCAGAAAAGGGGGGGAGCAATGGTAGACAAATTATATATATTATTATTTATAGCTTTAAACAGTTGCCCCTCAGTTCTTCCCAATGAGTCTACCATATCTTCATGATCTCCAGCACTCTGCACTTTGGAATTGTTTTCGATTTCTCATTTTTTCAAGAGCAGCGCGAAAGCTGAAAAAATAAAGTCTACGATATTAAAAGGACATTAAATATTGAAAGGGTCCAGAGAGAGGCTCTATGTCCGCTTCCAAAATGAAGATTGCTCAACCTTCTGAAGATGTGTCAATTTAATATCGCGGACTTTTATTTTTCCGGGCCAAAAATATCCACGGCGCACATCGCCGGCCTTTCTGAGGATATTTGAGAGCTGACAGAGATGTAAGCGGTGACAACTGTTAAAAGCTATGAAAAACTCCATTTTCACGATTTGCCGCTATCTTCTGCCTCATCTCACATGGGCCGGCCCATGCTCCTGACTCAGACACGCATCTTCAAAGGCCACTTTTGGCTCAATTGATCTCTATTGGGCAGATTATTAATGCACCAGTAATCAGTGCCAAATAATTCCAAGCTTTCTTTCTTTCTATCTGTCAGGGAGCTTCGTTTTACAACTGTCAGTGTGCTGCTAGAAGGGATCCATTCAAGTAAGGCACAGACTCTTTTTCAAAGCAAAGATCAAGCAAACAGATATCTCGAAGCCTTGTGATTTTTTTTTTTTTTTTTTTACGTCAATACATTGCTGGCCAAACTCGGGAGAGTTTTTTTTTTTTTTTTTTTTTTTTTTTCTTAATTTTAATT